>JAYMTP010005458.1:0-13340 GCA_036897365.1 Geranium brycei
CAATTGAATGCATTGGTACATAACATAATAGGATCCGAAGGTTCAGCTGGAAGATAAATAGGAAAGGTTTGAAAATGTCACGTTAATCCCACTTTTTTAGAATGTAAAGAGATAAAACTTGATATTGGGATTTGAAATAGTTCTTACCCAAGAAAAAAGGTAGCATCTAAAAGAAAATTAATTGTAATTAATTTTTATCATATTTGAAGGAGTGAATTGTGGATTTATAATGAACGTCAATAAAGAACACTGCTATTAGGGTTAACTATTTTACGTTGAATTTTATTGAGTTCGGAGATTGAATTATCCGCCTAATCGAATATTTGAATAATAATACGTTACTTTACTTGCATGAGAGCTTAAAAGGAACAAGGTTATTATGAGTTATTCTTGGTTCACCTATACTAGGGTTAACTTTCTTTTTATGCGCAAAGCGTCTCATTATTCATCTCAATTTTCCATTTCTTTAAATGAAAAATAAAGGAAAGTTTGTCTTTCAAATCTCTTGGCTCCTTAAAATGAATATAATGTATGCATGCTCCTGACTCAAGAATTTATTTTGGTTACATTAATTGTACGGAGTTTCAATAATGAACTAATTGATATTTATCATATTTTGAAGGAAAAAAATACAACCTACCGAAACAGAAGATATTCATCACTATTTTTGAACACCAAAATAAAAGATAAAAAATACATTTATAACAAAACATAGTTAGTTCAGTGAATTTCTAGTTAAATAAGAATCAAAATGAGCAAAATAAATCGGCACAAAATCACCACAAATCATGCACAATATTGGCCATCTTTGCTTTCCATGGTTGATTTGCCAGAACAATGAAACAATTGGAATAAAAACCAATTTGAATTCAGTTCCTGGCAAACTCGATCCGATTTGAGATAAATTATATCCACCAACAATCTAAAATTTACAGTTCCCACCATTAAAGAACCCAACAGAAGGAACCTGTGTGTTATCACCAAGCACTTCAGTTCCGCAAATTCATTATTTCAGTCCAGCAACGTTGTACAACTTCTCGAACCGAGTACAATTTTCCAATAATGGATCGAAATGAGTAAAAATCTACATTCTAAGCTCACCGCAAAATTGATTTGATGTACAGATATAAAGAGGGTACCATCGATATGGCGGCACGATGCTCTGGTGTCGTTACCTGCTAGACATGTCCACTCTTCGCTGATCTCTTCTGTATATTGGCTTCATAATGCTGAAAAGCGGAGTCGAGAGCCTGCAATGACATTGTCTTTTCCCGTCAAGTCTAGAAACCAATAACTTACATGCAACCACAGACCCATACCAAAATGATTCCTTTATCAGATTATTATTCTTGTTAAAGCTCAACCTACCTAAGAGCGTGGGTTTCACTGACATCCCTCACGTGCAGGCAAGACTTGAGAATTGATTCTCTTTTTCGATATATTACCGTTTTATTTGCTGATCCAAAAAATAAGAGTAGATGGACCTAGTTGTGGTACCATGTTAAAGCCTGGCCCACTTAAGCTAATAGGCGGAGTCCAAAACTCGTTATTCAAACCTGTGTCTTGATCCACATCTTTTCGATGTGGGTTTCGCTAACAATTCTGGCATTCATTCCATTTATATGCCATAACAGCGACACTTACATGAGTTATCTGTGCTGCTGACATTGACAGTCTTGAAAAAGCTTAAAATCCTACTGTTAAGTGCAAGTATGGCAAATAAGTACTGACCTGATGCATAGGCTGAACAAGAAGGGAGACCTGATGCCTGTAATCCGAATGCACTGATTCCTTTATTTCCTGGTAGTTCATAATTACATAAGAAAATAGTTAACCACCAGAATAAATTAAGCTTAAAAGAGTACAGGATGCAGAAATTTGAAAACGTAACATGCTCCAGTACTCAAATTTCATATGAAAAAGATATCTGCTCAACACCGTGATTCATGTGTTAAGCTCGCTGCTAAATATGAACAGATGCGTGTTGTAAATCCATATATACTAAGAAAAAGGAGAAAATGAGGTTTGGTAAACTACAGTGAATTTTGTAGAACAGTCATGCATCATATGGATCACTTGAGTTGGTCCAAAGATGTCAATATAGGAACTTAATGTCAAAGTAAAGCTAAAAGACCAGTAAAATATATTTTAACAAGTTTCTATTCATTGCACCATCAGTTCCGTAAATACCAGCTCTAACAAAAAGCATTGCCAAATGCTATTTTTGCATTGTACTGTATTTAATGAAGCATCCTTAGCAGCAAAGGAGAGAAAATTGAATGTAATAAGAAAACGAAACAGAACTCCAGATAAAAAATCTTTGAGCAATTTTCTCAGGTACCAGCTATTCATTCATAAAAGAAATGGAAAAACCCATGTGAAAAAAGGTTAAAGCGCAAAGAAAATCATATTGAATGGTTCAACACCTGGCATAGTGACTATATATTTAGCATGGTTCAAGCTCGGAGAAAAGACCATGAAACTGTTGTCATCAGGGTCCTCTTCAAAGGAAGAGTTATGATTCACTACTGGGAAGAAAATAAAATCAGATGAAGCAGAACAAAACATGCAAGACTTTTCCCTGGGCAAGAAAAATAAATGTAACATTGTTCTCCAACATTAATTTAAAGAGCTCCTTTTGTTGTGGAACATGGTGTTGTCTCTCATACTACTTAGGGAATTGGACCAGAAAATGAAAATATAATCACATAATAATAGTCAGAACAGAACATAAGGGGGTCGAATTGCATATTGCCATCCGAAGTATCAAGTATAGGAGTGGAAATGTGTGAGAAAATGAATGTTTACAAAATAGTACCTGTAGCTTCGGATATATTTGTGACATGGCATCCTTTAGTCTGCTCACCTGCGCCATAGTCACATTATGAACATCGTGGACTGAAACACAACCCAAGATATTCAAAGAGAACTAATTACATAAATGTTCAATCACATTGACATTCTTCTTCAGATACAATAAAAATTTGTTCACATTTAGGCTAAGCTCATATTTGAGGCAACATATATCATCATCTTTACCTAACGGTCCTAACCTAACATATACAAGACCACATTGGCAAATTTAAATCTTTTGCACGCTGAGCACATAGCAGAACTATCATGGGATAACACTCCAGCAATTCAACTCACCCAGAGTCCAGACCACGGCACAAATACTGCAACACCATTATATAATCCTTAAAGAACCACTAGCAAGCAGATAGTACAGGAGGATATTTGTCTTTTCATTTCACTCTACTGTTTGATGTTTGTCTTCCAATATAACTTTTCCTGGTCCCAACTATGATAATATGGCATTCCAAAAACTTTATCCCTTCATATATTAAAATGGAAGGTCTCCACTACATAGAAACCTAAATCGACTCAACAGAGACAATATTTTAGATATATTATAAAGTTGGATCAAAGATGTTTTGCAGCACATACAGTTTTTAATGATTAGGGAACTCCATTCACCCTTAATAAGCAATACAAACCAAAGATAACATAAATAGGTACCATAGAACTTACCTTGTTATGAAGATACGCCGTAGTAATTGGATATGAAGACCAGAAATGTCTCAGTAACTCCTGGATGGAAGTCCAATGCTGGACACAAGGTTCATATATCCGTATAAATAAAAGCAAAGGAAACTATTAAAATATAAAAGGCAAAGACCTAAGTCTAGTTAAAGCATCTATAAAACAAGAATACTAATACGCTCTCTGCACCCCTAATGAACTCCATACTCCATAGTAAAGCAAACAAGACATCTATAGACCTATGACTGCCGGTTGATTCTATAGGTAAATACACAGCGTTGGAACAGACACTTGTACGTAAAATACATTTAAAAAAAGTGGTATCAACTCACAAGTTGCAGTTCTTCTTTAGTTGAATCTGGCAATCTATCAAGAACACTCTCCTGAGGATTCTTTCCAAGATTATATTTTGTGCTTGAAATACTCTGGGTCAATCCATCAAGAACCTGCATCATGGAAAGAGTCAAATTCACCAGGAAGCCTTGACATTAAAATACGATTTTTACGACAAAAGATGTAATCACCTTAAGAGCAACTTCGGGTTTAACTATAGGATCACTCAGCCCCATTGACTTGATCTGAGAAAAGGACTCCCTCAAAGAACCGTAAGCTTCGTGAGTGCTAACGATGCAATTCATTTGCTCTCTCCCTACTTGTGTCTCTCCTAAAGTTCTGAGTGCATTCACTTGTTGGGAATCAAAGTAGTCACGTGGATCCTGTTTTCAATACAATACTGCATAAGATACCATTATGGAAGCAATGTTCCAACAGCAACAATAATCCACACCTTTATGCAAAGTGGTGCAAGAGAATGAACACGTGATGACTGAAGATCGTCGATCTCAGTCATTCGTGCAATCCGGTCCGATCTTTCCTGATTTGCATTCTCTTCAGATTGATTGCCCAAGTCACCTGCAGCATCAAAACATAGAAACATAACATATTCAGCAAGAAAGGATGGGGAACAGAAGAATGGGGGCTATCAAACTAACCTTTCTTTGATCGAGCAAGAGCCTCAGCGACTGTCCGCACATCTTCTGACTCAACATCTATAATAAAGAATACGATCAGATGTTTAAACAATGATAAAGTCGAACTTAACTAAAAATGAATATATGTCCCTCGTCAAGGTACAGAAACCAAAACCTTGCATCAAAGTTATACAAGAAACTGGTCTCCTATAACATTCATTGGCTAAACAAGAAATTGAAGAAAACAGAATCAATTGAACTGAGAGTCTGACCTATAGTTCTTCCTGCAAGAACGACTGCCCCTTGGCGATTAAGATCTTGGGACAGAGTTCTTTTATATGCCTCGTATTCTGATGGTAATTCAGCCATTTCCTTGCTACCATCACGAAGAATCCCATGATCCTTCACATTTAGAAAAAGCAACCCGTGAAATTTTGAGAAGTGTAAGATATTAGTTTGTGGAAGATATAATTAAAGAGGAAAAAACGTAACCAATGATACAAGGTATAGAGCAACTGCCTAAAAAAAATTTCCTCTGACAATGTACAGCCAGCAACATCATGCACTAGAGATTAAATTTAATGCAAATACAATCAGAAAATAGGATAATAGATATGGGAGAAAAAAGGAGAAACATCCCTTCAAGCAAGGCTTGTTAGGGGTGTTACACTAACTACTAAAGTTTTAGAGTCTCGCCATGAAAGGATGAACCGAAAATCAAATGAAGAATTACACCATAGATTAGAACCACTTTCTATTCATTTAAGTAATGGGTGACATAAAAAGAAAACAAAATAGGATGGACACTCTTGAGACTTGCTGCAACTATGATGACAGTTAAACCCATTGAATCATTGATTAAATCTACAAGCTTGTATGGCAAATCATCCAACATAAACTAAAATGCTTGTAATATTCTAGCATTAAAACATACCTTTCATGGATATAGCAAAAGTTCGGTATAAGAAAACATTTGCAATATATAAGAATGAGGTTCCTAACAGAATTTTTGTCATTTTTGTGAAACAATAACAAATGGTAAGCATTATAAAGACAGACGAGGTGATCTTCTAACATCTACTAGGATCTCGGTAGGAATGTCTGAAAATACTTTTAAATGAATCCCAGATGATTTAAAAGCTCAAATTCTATAGCTTTTAATAAGTAAAAGGTATCTGGATAAAGTTGTTATGGTCCCATACTTGGGATCGAGTAACGGGTCTTCGGAGCCTGAATCCAAAACAACCCGATTAAATGACTTGGACAATTTCCCTTCTTCCTACCTATTATGAATATTAATAGAGCTCGATTAAAGAGAGAACTCTCTAATCTCAATAAAAAAAACTTCTGGTGAAAATATTTTCTGGTGTGTTTTCATTCTATAATCATCCTTTAAATACAAGTAAGTTTCATCCTACTTTTCTGATGCATTGAGCAAGTCAAGGAACATGGACAAAGTGACCTACATGTTGAAATGAACTATCTAAAATGCTGACTAAAATGCAGTAATGCACTACCTAAAATGCTGACCGATTCCCAAACATATGGCATATCTTAACAGTAAAGGTTCTCTAAACTGGGTCTAAATACAATACTTACTGATCTCAAGAACTGTGTGGCCTAACCTTCCATCTCAACCATTTGAGAGGACCTAAATCCAAATGTTGACCTCTATTAGGTAAGTGTCTAACTGGGTAAAAATGCAGGTGAAGGTTTCCCCCTACCAACAAGAATTAGTCACGGACTATGTGCTCTAAGAAGTCAAGATGATTCATTATGATAAATGTAACGGAAGAAATAAAATAACAGTTCTTCTAGGATGCTTCCAAAATCATGTTGCAAATTGCAATTATATTAAATAGTTTCCTTTTGACTCAATCATAATTCATTTTTCAACTTCATTACTGTGCTATCTGATTCAAATGGGCTCAGAGTCACAGAACCTTATCACAGAAAAACAATCAAACCTATTGTTATTATCATGCTGCAAATAGGACAATAAAAAAGAAGTCAAACATATCACAGAGAAACAACTAAACCTATTGTTTTTATCATGTTGAAAAGAGAAAAATAAAAGAGATGTCAAACACTATCACAATGATGCATGAATATTTCTAACTGATGCAAAAAAAAAAATTGAATAAGGTTAAACATACTGGTAGATGCGTGTAATCATCCCCTTCATCAGCTTCCATGTTAAGAGTAGGATCAACCCGTTGAATCTGCATACTAGAAGATGTTACCAAACAAACGAGATTTTGTTCATAAAAGAGAAGTTGTAAATTGAGTATTAAGAAGAATAGATAATAGATATAGTAACCCTATCAAAATGTGAAAACAAAACAAACTGTTAGGCTAAGGCAAAAAGTTTCTAAAGCACCTTCCGCCGAACCTCCCTAGCCAAAATGTCATCTTGCTTCAAGAAAATAGCAAGCTGTTCATCTTCCGCGGCCTCTGCTGCTGCGGCAACTGCATTTTTTGTACTGTGAAGGAATTCGGCTTTAAAATATTTGTTCCAGAACTGCTGATTAGTCATCTGGAAGTCAAATAAGGTAATTAAATATTATGAGTAAATGATTTCTGTAAGAATTTGACATTGCCTCAAATTTAGAAGATATATGTTAATGTAGCGAGTTTCACAGTAAATATATGAAGCGATCATCAACATTACAAACTGCCCAACGGAAGAAAGTCCTTTTAAGCATTGCCATTACCTTATTGGGAACGAGATTTAGGAATGCTTGGTGAACAGCAGGTTTCAAAAGAAATATCTGCAAGGCAAATGTAACGGTAAATATCAAAGGAAAAAGTAGATAGCAAAAAAAGCACATCATTACATACAACTCAAGTATCTTAGAGGAAACTAATGACACCTCTAAAGTAGATGTCATTTTCTCTTTTTGCATTCTGGATGACGTAATGGAACTTTTACCTGAGATAACCTATCTATCTGAATATACCACATTAGCAGAAAGTGAGGTTGACTTTTGAGACCAACTCTTGGATATTTATATTAAATAAAGACCTAGAATGCATGCACACAGTTAAGTGACGGGGGGAGGTGTGTAAGAAATGAAGGTAGATTCAGAGATGTATGTTTACCAACGATAATCTTACATAACAATTAATGAGCAGAGAATAGTAGGAACGTAGTTAGTCTACAAATTCGAAATAAAATGACACACTTAAAAACAAATGGCTAGGATCTGACGGCCTTAGGAATTAGTAAGGTCTATCTTCAAAAGGTGATGCTGGTTTTTTGTTGGGTCAAAATTTATGCCTTCAGCTCTTTATGATGCATTGCTTAGCTGTAGCTGGTGGAGGTTAATGGTTCATAGCATTCAAGCGCCTGCAGTGTTTTTTTGTTTATGCTTTTTCTTTTGTACTTCGCAAGCTATGCTTGTTGCGAAATACAATGACGCACTTAAAAACAAATGGCTAGGTTCTGACTTGGCCTTAGAATTTATTAAGGTCTCTCTTCAAAAGGTGATGCTGGTTTTTTGTTGGGTCAAAATTTATGTCTTCAGCTCTTTATGATGCATTGCTTAGCTGTAGCTGGTGGAGGTTTATGGTTCATAGCATTCGAGCCTCTGCAGTGTTTGTTTTTGTTTATGGTTTTTGTTCTGTACTTCGCAAGCTATGCTTGTTGTGACTCTTATTTCAGTCTTTGAAAATTGCCATTTTTATATTGACTATTTATTGTCGATAAAAAGGCTATACTGGATTCAGCAAACTGAAACTAATGCTATGTCCTGAACTAAACCAAACTTTACAACACATCCTTACTATGAGTGTGAGAAGTTGAGATTGTCACTCTATTGACTTGCAATGCGTGCTTATTGCCTGACAGCCTGAACAAGGTTTATTTCATGGCATCTACAGCCAAGTCCTCTTTTGCTTCTAACAACCAGGAAGAATTTGTATAACACTAACATAAGTAATAGAGTCAATGTTTCTATCACGCTCAATGTTATTAATGGTGCAGCGCACCAAAGGCGATGCAGCAACTTTTGAAAATGAGATGCACACAAGAGTATCAAAATGTTCGGCTACAACCAATTTATGTATGCCTAGTAAGATTTCTACATCTAAACCAGCTTTTGTGGAACTCTATAACTACAACTAAGCACTTCGGAATATGCAGCATATACTCGATTGGAAAAAGTAATGAGAAACAACAAAAAAATTAGAGTGAAATGGAAAGACTGATCTATACCTTATACATAAGCTCTGATGTTGCATTGAAAGTAACCTTGTTTGACTGATGGAAACAACAGAAATAATAAGAATTATCACCCAAATATTAGTAAGCTATGCAATTTCTTGATCATAAACAACATATGCCATGAACTCCTGCCACGAATAACAAACTAACAATCATTGCAGATACGGGGCATAGAATTTGAATCTGAACAATGTAGACCAACTATACATCAATATATAAAACCATGTTGCCATAGATGGCAACTATTAGCGAAGTGGCAAAATATGCCTTTCAGTCCAATGCATGTTGTCCCTGATGTGGAACATAGGAAGGATACAATGCCTAGATTTTCCTTTGAGAGGAAAAACTATAGCATTAATCCCTGAAAAGTCCAATATCTCATGGAATCCCTCCAAGTAAGAAACCAACTATAATTGGATAAAATATTGCCACATAAAATTCAAGGTAAACGATAAATAGATTAGAAGTCCAGGGCCAAAATTAATACACTAGGCAAACTATGTTCTGATATGTTTATCCCTGATAAATTGGTGCCACTACAATTGCAAATTGAGGTAATATACGAAAAGAGAAGGATTGGAACCCTTTGTAAGCAAATATCTAAATAGCAGTTCCAATTAAAGAGTAACATTTTCAAGAGAAGTAAATTTTTTAACCAGACAAACAATATCTTCAAACCTTGTAAAACACTCATATACATGGAGTGGGAAAGGCAAAGAGAACTCTCCATTCATACCCGACCATCCGTAGACCATTTAATATCTGCTATCATGGAACTCTTAAAGCCCAGTCTTTGCTTGGACTTTCTGCCATTCTCTCCATCCAGCAAATTCTGCAATTATAATAGTGCAGCACATAAAAAAATTCCTATGACAATCAATTTGATCATAAGAAACACTTCTGTTTATATAAATTTGTTCAAGAAAACAGACAAGTGAAACTTAACACAAGTGTAAAAGGGACAAATAACAGCTAACCTTCCTGTTTGACCAAAATTCAGCTTCGGTTAGAACGCCAGTAATTACAAATTGCTGATGAAGTGTCTTCAATGCACTGTAAGTAATAGATTTGGCAATATCAAATACATATAAAAATAACTAAACTAAAAAGAAGTTATGGTGGTAAAAATATACGCATGAAGATATGCTAGATCTAGATCTATTATCTCATTGAAGAATTATTCTGGAACGGCCATAGATGGTAAGGTAACACATACAAAGATCTTGTTCGCCGAACTTAAGTGGATTACTTCTAAATTGAAAGAGAACCAAAATTTGACATGTTCAAAAAATCACAACAAACACTATTACATATACAGATCACATAAAGATTGAACAAACAAATGGTTGTCATAACTGTTAGGTTTTAAATTATATCATCACCAATATATCATTCACCAAAGCCAGTGTATTTGTATATTAAAATTGCCAATACCCAATGTGCTATGTAAGGTCATAATATAATGTTGGTGAAAAATGTGTGCAAACAAACTCCAAAAACTACACTACTAAAATAAGATGGAAAAGGTAAAAAAACAATGGTAAGAACTGGAGTGAATAGATGAAAAAGAAAACTCAAAATTATCTTCTATGTTTTATATGTGATTTTGCTCTTCTATTACTGCACTTTATTTCATCTTATCTCATCCATAGTTGTACACATTAAATACAAATAGATTCCAGAACCTAAAGCTATGGTATACTCAAGTACACATTCCATGAAAGTCTACTACTATAAGTTGGTTTTCGCATTTCTTCATGATCCGCTCTCTTCCTGCTCTGACTGGAATCTCAGAGGACTGGAATTTGGATCCTTGGATTTACTTCATTGAAGTTTATCATGTCATGAAAAATAACTGAATTCAGAAAAAAAATTTACTCTGCCTTTCATGCTTGCTGGTTTGCCATGGTTTTAATTGTTGAGGAAACTTATCTTGTTAGTTTTGGGATTTTGCTCTGGGTTACCCTTCTCCTATATTTCTTGATGGTCTACTTTCTTTTTTAAGACTCTGGGTTGACTGTTGTATTCATGGCTGTTACTTGCTTTGGTTCTACCATCGAAACTATTGATATGTGCTTATTGCTATCTTAATATATGGAGGTGGTGGAGAAAAGAAGAAATAGTTTTTTATCTAAAAGTTAAAAACTGGAAAAAAAATTATCGCAGACCATGCCGTTTAACTCTTTTTCTGATCGGCGACAATGCCATTTAACTAAATAAGTCACCCATTAATAGGGCGAATTACCTTACACCCAGTTTTCTCTATTTACCATATGTCCAAGCAAAATCAAATAGTTTACCTGTCCTCATGTAGTAGCTTAATTCGGCGTTTCATTTCTGCTTCAGTAAGTTGCTCATCAGAAATTGTGACAGCAGGCTTTTCAGAAGGAGGTTTTGAAGCCTCTTCACATTTCAAGCGAGCTTTTCCTGTTTACAAAGCAATATTGCAACATCTTTGGTAAGACAACTTATTCCTGGCATTGTAAAGAATGCAAATGATGCACTAAAGATCAATAGGAATTTAGCAAGCAAGAGAGAAATAAAAATGTTCTGATTTAACTACATAGCAGAACTTGTGGTTAGGACTTACCCACAAACTCCCGGCACTCTTCCAGATCAGAATAATTTTCAAACTCAAAAATATAACTAACACCCTGCAACAATACAAAATAGAAATTTGTATTTATTGGAAAGAAAGACAGCTGAATGTCATAATACCGAGGAGATTCAAACCAAAAAAGGTATTTAGAATATATTAATTAAAAAGCAAGACCTGCTCATGGGTGATATTAAGCCATGGTGGTTTATTTGATCCTTCCTTGGTGTGTTTGTGAGCTAGATGACAAAATATACAATATAGAGACATCAGCAACTTTAGGGGACAAAGATATTGCAACCCGGGAGAATAAAAACAACTAAAAGTAATAGTGTTGCCTGTTTAAAAGTATCATATAAATCACAGTGGAAAATAAAGTTTTAAGAAAACAACAGAACAAAACAGATACTGTCACATTCCAACACTTCTTGACACAATTCATGGGTCACTAAGAAAATGGCTTAAACGTATAAAACTTGGCATCTACTTCAATATTAAGATGAAGAGTTCAGCAGTCTGAAACCCAGGGAAAACTGGCCAGAAACTTAAACTGCATAACAAATGAAAATTACCTTTGATGAATCTAAACTCCACATTGAGCTTAGCAGCAGACATAGGGTTGCTAGGCATGAAAACAAATCTTTCCTCGATCTACAGAATAACTTTTCAAGTCAGATACATGTCTGATTAAGCATATACTCCCTCTGGTCAAAGCGTACAATTTTAGATAACTATCAAAGGATGCAATAGCAGCACAACATAGTTCTAGACTTCTAGTAGCCAAATTAACACCAGTGGTCGGTCTAACATTGTTTTCCAAGTCATTTCCACATATTTGTACCTACTGAAATTCTAAAAGACTACAACCCATAAAACTAAAAGGTCCGTGACATCGAATATTGGCGAATCAATGAGATGGAACTCAATATCTAGTAATGAACCATAAAACCATACATATAGTGCAACAGTTCTATAAACTTCATGGACTTAATTCTATGATGATAAATTAGTTTCCTCACCTAATAACAAACTCAGTTCACTTTCACATGGGCAAGTTTAAGACTCGAACCCATTAAAGATCAAAAACTTCTAATTATTTGCTTACTAGCTATGAAAAACATCACAAACATAAGAATTCTCCTTATAAACTAAGATGATAGCCACACTGCTTTTCAATTCCAAATACAGAAGCCCTAAATACCACACACAAGATGTTAATGCTAATAACCAATCACAACTTGCACACGAAATTTCCAACAGGAGCAAAACATTGATTCTCACTCTGAGCATGCTACATTGTATCAAACACATCAATTTTCTGCAAATTCACGATAGACAAACCATAGTCCATCGTGATAGAGCATCAAGAGCAGAACAATACCATCTTCAGAACACCGGGGGTCCCAGGGTCCTTGACTGAAGTTTTGTATTTGGCGCTCTTGAGTACCTGCCCAATCGCCATCGCTGCAGCGAATCGGAGACTTTTGCCCAGAATTGACAGTCAATCGGATTGGAAATGATTTGGGGAAAAGTGATCTAGGGTTTTGCTTAGCTCTGTAATCTGCGATTTGGGTACCAAGTAGAGAGCGAATAGAGTGGGAGAGAGAAGCTTCGGCGTCGTTGGGTTGAGTTTGAGCCTTCTGATCTGAGAAGAGATCGGAATTAAACCTTCTGGCTGTTTATGGCCATTTTAATGATAGGGTAGCAAAAATTGCACAAAACCACCATAAACTATACAGGTTTTTCATAATAACATAGTAAACACAAAAATAATAATACTCATTATTGCGATTAATTATACTTCTTTTTTTTTTTGCATAGATACAAGCAAAAACAAGAAAATAATAATAACCACCACGGCTAATTTTTTTTATTTTTTGTACCTACAGTTAAAAGAAGAAGAAGAAGTGGTCCCCACCAAAGAGTTCTATTCTTTCTACTGTGTCCTAAGGTTCGATTCCCTCTACCTCTTCATTGATTGCATTCGAGAAATAAATACCAAACG
>JAYMTP010005459.1:0-13340 GCA_036897365.1 Geranium brycei
GTGGCAGAGTGTGTCACGATCCTGACACGATTGTGATGCCTTGTGGGGGACCAAATCCGCTCCTGGTCTTCGGCACGGTCTTCTGGGTTCTTGTCACGATCGTCTCGTTAATTTGAATTCTGTCACGATCGTGACCTACTGTATGTGACGATCGTCTTCACTCCGTGTTGGTCGTCGTCTCTGCTCACTGTTTTGGAACTCCAATCTCATAATTTTTGTCACGATCATGTCTCCCTCTGGTACACGATCGTGATGCCTCCGTCTCGATCGGCGTCTATGCTCACTGTCTTGGGGATGGTTGAAATATTAATTTGTCACGATCGTGACACACCTAGTCCCGAATCCTATCTCTCTCTCGAACGTTGACCGTCTTGACCCGAGCTTTTTGCCGATATCCTCTAAAACCTGCATATGTCTTTCGAAACACCAACCAAGCATCAAGCCGTCCTAATTGGCTCTAGATAGCCACTACGAGGCAAATATGTACCTAATTGTGAGGTTGAGCGGGCTTAAACGGAGACCGTTCGACCCCGCAACAACGATGCATTTTTTTTACAAAAATCGATGTCCTCTTTGCATTTGTATGTACTAAGTGATTAGGGTATTTTCAGAATTATGAAACTATTTCAATATTTCCATCTATTTTATCGAAATTATATTAAGTGTGCAAAAAATACTAGATGGACAGAGAATTTTTGTAATAAATACAGTACATAGAGAATTTCTGCAAAGAGAGTTAATGGAAAGATTTTGCAATTTTCCCAAAATCCTAAGAACAAACAACTATCTTTATAAGTTACATGGACATTGCTCTGTATAACACTATTTGTTAGGGTGTTTTGACTTCCAGTAGCTAGCAATGAGCAGCCAAAATTGATTGGCTTCTGTCCCTTTTCGTTAATGCAGAATAGTCACTGAATGTGTGTGAGAGTGATCTTCAACGAGATGGGCTCATGAATCATGATGAAAGCTGAAAATGGAAAACAATATGTAAAGAATTGTGTCCATGTGTTAATGTGTTCATGTTGCCGTGAAGTTATTAATTATAAAGTAAAGTTAAGATATACTGAAAGCATAATTGGGATTAAAGTAGTGTGCGGACCAAAGCAAACTCTTGATTGAAAAATTATCTCCTTTTTTATACTGAAAGTGAAAGCATATTTTTTTGTAGCAATATCAAGTAGTGTGTGGACAAAAGCAAGTTATGGATTAAAAGCATAATTTAGTTGAGAAATTTGTATGGGTAAAACAAAAGCAACTTTAGAGCAAAAGAAAGACACTAAAATGACTTTTTTTGTATTTTTACTACCAAGTCATAGTTATCTACATTAAAATTAGAGTTCAACTATATTTTTTTATCATCAAAATGATGATATTTATTGATGAAACTAGCAAAGTTTTTCAAGAAAGAAAAACAAATCAGTCAATTATATCAACAAAGCAAGAAAGAGAAAGATACAACAGAAGAAGTAAAGAAATGAGAGATACATACGGGTTTTCCACTCGGACGCTGACAAAGGAGTTAAAAGATCGATAACACGGTTCTCTGAAGATCGGTCTAGAACATGAGATTTTCCTAATTCGGTGATAAAAAAAGAAATGAGAGATTAGAAAAAAGAAAGAGCTAGAAAATCCTGAGGCCTCAACATTTTGATTTGCACTTGGTCAAATTCTCGGTCTCGATAGCTTCAAAATTAGTGATCATTTCAGAATCAGTTGCGAGACTTGTAAAGCCAGTTCAAATAATTTACTTGCCTAAATTTAAACTAACATTAGATAACTTTTATTTGAATAATTACATAATTTTCTTATTCTACCCAAAAACCTTCTCCATTCAATACGCTCAACATAAAGTTCGAACTCACGACCTCCTTTTCAAAAGTGGTGTCTCAAACAGATGGAGTGTCTTTTTTACGACACATTAGATTTTTTTTTTTGAAAGACCGATTGCCAGATATATATGGTAAATTCAGGAATACAGACAAAAGAAAGCGGGAGGTAGAGAAGTGAGCCAATTTGTCTTGAAAGTAACAATCCCAAAAACCATGAAATCAAAATCATTCCTTTTGTCCCAAAACCCCCCGTGATTATAGGAAGACACTTGACCTTATTGACCCTACACTACCACACTCTTGCGTGACGTTTCTATTATCTCAACTCTACGTCGGTTTCACCATATACACCCTCCTAGTCCTATATAAGACCCTCCCACAACCTTAAAACCCAAAACACAAAACCAACAACCCAGAAAAAAAATGGTGTCTCCAACACCCTCCATTGCTTTTCTACTTGTCATCTTTCTAATCTCAGTTGTTCAGACAACCTCAACATCTCTCCAAGACAGCTTCCTCCAATGCCTATCCTTAAACTCAGAGCTGTCAGTCCCCACATCCACATTCTGCAACCAAAACAACTCCACATTCACTCCCCTCCTCCAATCCACCGCCCAGAACCTCAGGTACCTGACCCCCTCCGTCCCCAAACCCGAATTCATCTTCACCCCCCAGATCGAGGCCCACGTCCAGGCCGCCGTCATCTGCTCCAAGCAGCTCGGAGTCCACATGAGAGTGAGGAGCGGCGGCCACGACTACGAGGGCCTCTCCTTCACCTCCCAGATCGAGACCCCCTTTGTCCTCGTCGACCTCGCCAAGCTCAGAGCCGTCAATGTCAACATTGAGGACAACAGCGCCTGGGTCCAGGCGGGCGCCACCATCGGGGAGGCCTATTACAGGATCTCCCAGCGCAGCAGAGTCCACGCCTTCCCTGGCGGGCTCTGCAGTAGCCTCGGGATCGGCGGGCACATCACGGGAGGCGCTTACGGTACCTTGATGAGGAAGTATGGGCTCGGAGCTGACAATGTGGAGGACGCGAAGATCGTGGATGCGAACGGGAGGATTCTTGACAGAGCTTCAATGGGGGAGGATCTGTTTTGGGCCATTAGGGGCGGTGGAGGAGCGAGTTTCGGCGTGATTCTTGAGTGGAAGCTGAAGCTCGTTCCGGTGCCAGCAACTGTAACGGTTTTTACAGTTGCAAAAACCCTGGAACAGAACGGAACAAGCATCCTCCACAAGTGGCAGCAGATCGCGTCAGAGATCGACCAAGACCTCTTCATCAGAGTCATCATCGCCAAGGGCACCAAAACTATTAGCACAGCCTACAACGCAGTGTTCCTGGGAGGCGCCGACAGGTTGATGACAATCATGAAACAGAGCTTCCCTGAATTGGGTCTTTCAAAGAAGGATTGCATCGAGACGACGTGGATCAAATCCGTCCTCTACATCGCGGGGTACCCTAGCGGGACTCCCCCGGAGGTTCTCCTCCAGGGGAAGTCCACGTTCAAGAACTACTTCAAGGCGAAATCAGACTTCGTGACCGAACCAATCCCCGAAACGGCGTTGGAGGGGCTGTGGAAGAGGTTCTTACAAGAGGACGGGCCGTTGAGTATCTGGACGCCGTACGGGGGCATGATGGGGAAGATATCGGAGTCGGAGATCCCGTTCCCGCACCGGAGGGGGGTGCTGTTCAAGATCCAGTACCTGACGACGTGGCAGGACGGAGCGGAGGACGCGGAGAAGCATGTCGAGTGGATGAGGAAGCTGTACAATTACATGGGGCCGTATGTTTCAATGATGCCCAGGCAGGCGTATGTGAACTATAGGGATCTTGATCTGGGGATGAACAAGAAGGGGAACGAAACGACGAGCTTTATAGAGGCGAGTTCGTGGGGGTTTAGGTACTTTAAGGACAATTTCATGAGGTTGGTGAAGGTGAAGACCAAGGTTGATCCGGACAACTTCTTCAGGCACGAACAGAGCATCCCGCCGCTGCCGCTCAAGAACGGGACTGCAGATGAAGGATATTTGGCTTGACACTACAGTTACAATTTACAAACACAGTTTCGATATGTAGTAATAAGATTGTATTTGTATTTGTATTTGTTTGTTTCTCCTCTAGCAAGACTGGAGTGTGGTTTGTATGTGTTTTTTGTTCTTGTAAGCTACCTACATTGTATACTGAAAATTGTATTTGGATTTATGAGCATGGTGGATGGTTTGTATTGTAAGTAACATTTTGATTCAAGAGCTACAGAGCCACAGGCTTCGGTGAATTCCCATTTGGAGTGGAGTTTCTGAAATGGTTGTTAACATGGAATTGTGTATTCATTGATGATGTTACTCTAAATATGAGAAAATGGGTAATTGGCATATTTTGATAGTTTCTAAAGAATTTGTAATCTTGTATTTAACCAATTTGTCCTAATCAACACATGATGTTCAATCAAGTGTAGGAGTGATTTTTACATGAATAAATAAACATATGGTGAAGAAGACTTATTGTTGGGAGCCCGGCAATCCCATTAACCCGAATTTATTATGACACATGGCAAATTCAAAGCAAGTAAAGTGCGGATGATTAATCGGACAAGTCGAAAACTTTTACCACAATAAGCTTTTTTTTTATCACCAGTACCTTTTCCCTTTTTGAAAAAAATGTTTCAGCCTGCATTAGTAGATTGTTTTAGAGACAATATGTGAAATAAAGAGCCTCAGTCAAAAGGAACTTGTTATTGAAATCCTGAGCTCTCAAATTATTAGAGCCTTCCAAATTCCACCTATTAATATTGAGAATTAGCGTTTTCACATTAACTATATTCCAAACTCTTCTAAATCTGTAATACTTTTATAAAGACCCATAACTCGATCAGAAGTTCAAGACCATGTCACTTATCTTCTAAACGAGCTCAGTCAAATTAAACCAGGAGTCATAAAATTAGAAAAACTAGCGAAGATCCTAGAAGGGCCCCATGGGATAATCATCCTTCATTCTTGCTCCATCTTCTAATTATTATTATCTTTCTATTCAAACAATGATAAAATAAGACTGTCCTCAATATCATGAGGGCTAAACTGGTTAGCAAAAACACCAAAACAATCTGTAATTCATGGCATACAAATGAGCATAGCTATAATAGCAACAAGCTTTTTAATGGCTTTCCAGTAACTAGTACTCCGTAAACTTCATCACAGCCTAACTCCACCACAAGTAACAAGTACAAATGTTAGACTGATAATAATTTAAACACTTTTAATTCCATATACACATTTCTGTCATTACAGAACAACGCAAAACTCGGGTAAACATTTCAAAGAGTAACATACTATAGATTGAATAGGTCAAGGGAAGAAGAATGAATGCATAAACTACTGTAACACTTCTCACATCCAATCAGTAATTACCACCTTTATCCGACAAATTAACTACTTTTCTCAGCTGCTTTTGTTTGGGGGAGTGTTCCAAATACCCTGTCCCACAGAGACGATGTAATCCCAAACCCCTTGTTCTGGATCCTAAAGTGATGATTCAAGTGATATTTCTGTAACATCACAATCAAACCATAATATTATTATTAGTCGTTGAAGAGTTTAGGCTGCCTATGTGAGGGAAGATTTTGACAAAGCAAAAAAAGATCCAAGGCATTGGAAATTTTCCGTAGATAGTGCTTATTTACTTACACTGACTGGAAATAAACAGTGGATCATACCTTAAGATTGCGAGCCGCGTTTTTTGATGGTTGGCCATGGTGCAGGTAGTAATGGGTGACATCGTACATCACATAGCCAAGCAGGCCACCTCCGAACAGAGCAGGAGTGGTGGTTGGGGTAGACAAAAGGCTAAGCAAGTTCCAGATCTGACAAATGAAATACAGTTACAGTCAAGATCAAGGTGTTTACAAAATTGTACAGTAATTACTTCAAACTGCAACATGGGCAAGAGTCATATTTAACAGTGTCCACGTACAGTAAGAAAATAAAAATAAAATTCCAGCTATATCTATGATTAAGGTTAACATATTGATCTGATTTTTGAGGAATTTATTGAGGGAACATGGAATAGAGTTAGCATGATCTGAATTTGGTTGAAACCAGGTACAAATGGTGAAAACAATTTTCTGATTTTTCATATTCAAGGCATCTTGCCTATTTAAAGAACCAAAGTTACTACAACAGCACATGGCGACAAGTTAATTTCACGCAGATGAAAACTATTACAATATCAGATGACTTGAAAAAATGCACAAGTAAATCTTGTAATACTGCATTGAATGATAAATCAAGATATGGAATCTAATAGAAAGGACAACGCAAGACAAGTACTCTATAGAAATGGTCATATACTATAATATGAGAATGAGGAAGAAAAGAAAGATAAAAAGTTGGCCGTGTTTGTAAAAGATTTAAAATTTGAACAAACAAATGACAAGGCATAAAAAGTTACAGTTGAGTAGACATACTGGAAAACATAAAACAGCAGTTGCAGCAGGAGGGAAAACAAGCCGTAGACCATCCATGGGGTGCTTATGATGGCAGCCATGAAGGAGATAATGAATAGTGTTTCCCCTAAAGCAACAACTCAAGAAATCAGATCAGTATTCTATTTGAATGTTTCCAGTCGGAAAAATGATACAAGTCATAACAAAACATGTATTCCAGACAGGATGAACTAACCAATAGCTTGTTGTTTCAATGTGGAATAGGAAACGATGCAAAGAATACTCCATCAGTGTCCATATAAAAATTCCAAAAGCCACCATTAGTGCTACTTGAGGAACTGAATGGCCCATTCGATATGACATGAAGATGCACCAGGATACAACTGGCAGCCAAATAACTGGGATAGCCCACCATACTGTGAGGGTTAAGAACTGTGTCAGGTAACACAATAGTTAGACATGCTTAGTTATTTGCAACCATGTTCAGTATCTACACATATTTGTGACTGAGTGACATCATAATTTCAAAATAAAATGTGTAGAGTATAAGGTAGTACCTCCCAAAAGTCACTTTGAAAGAACCGAGGTCCTTCCTTGCTAACAATAGGCTGATGAACCCACTCCTGGTACTCTTCTCCAAGATAACCTACCTGCCAGAGGGATCAATAAGAAAAGTAACGCAATTAATACAGAATAGTAGAAATGAAAACAAGAGGTTTTTATACAAGCTATACAGCCGGCTTGAAAACCAAACAGATGCTTCATAGGCAATTTATTGGTTTACCACCACACAGAATTATGATCCAATAAGGTAAAAATTAGAGAGTTAGCACCTTATATTTTGGATAGAGGAAATGCTATGTGATCATATAATGAAATGCAAAAAATAAGCATAGCTTTACCTGGTGGACAAGGGGTTTATCCAAATCAACCGTGAAGCCCTTTGCAACCATTGTAGCACCTTATTATGAAACTAGGGAAAACCAAGAGACTAATTAGGTTAGATAAGAAAATTTATTTGACTACCTATACGAAGCATAAGATACAATGGTGGTAATCAAACAATTCCATTTCTTGCTTTCATTTTCTTCACATCAATCCTCTCAAAATCAAATAGCTTAGTTTGATGATTGGTAGAACGACAATGTTCACAATTGAGTTACAATTATCCATTCTAGGATGATCAATCATTAATTCAACAAATTGCTCCTTTGAAAAGACAGATCATTTAAAACCCAGTTGAATCATCATTCAAAAACAGTCTTTAAAGTAGAGAACGTGCTCAGAAAAACACTCAAAAGCTAAATTATCTTGCAAACTGGTCTCCAAAACAATTAAAGTTGCTACCAGAATAAGCCCATTCTCTATTTCAATTCTGATTCCATCATTCTCAAACTAACCCATCATATTCTCTTCTAGTGAACGTTGATCACCTGAGTTATATACATCAATTCAATTTTAGACACAAGAATTCTCATTCTCCCCAATTCTAAAACAAAAGGCAAAACTTCCTTCTCCACTTCCCAAAATTTCCCTACCAACCAAACACCCAACTATCGCACATCCGTACAGACCCAGATACGACAAACCCAGTTCCCTAACAAGAAAATAATCAACAACCCAAATAATTCCCGAGAAAACTATACCCAGATCTGAAGGCTATCCAAAGAACAAAATCGGGTCAAGACACGAACCTGAAACAATGCGGGTCGGAGATCCCAATCGGGCAAGATTCAACTTGATTTCTCTACAACGTCGCTCAAAATCGTCCCTCTCGCTGTCGATCGCAAGAAAACCAGAGCTTCGAAGAAGTAGCGGTTGGGAGTAGAGAGACTTGTTTCTCTACCGAGACAGTACCAGATATTTGGCAGGGGACGAGAACAAACAATCTCCACCGTTGAATTGATCTGATCAAGCAAGTTGGTCTATGATTGGATTCGAGCCGTTGACGGGCTGGCACTTCCAATTTAACAGCTCAGCCTTTATAAAGAAGATTCGGGCCCACATCCAAACAGGGTGGGTCCCAAATTTAAGGTTTGAGTGCG
This sequence comes from Geranium brycei, assembly GCA_036897365.1. NCBI lineage: Eukaryota > Viridiplantae > Streptophyta > Magnoliopsida > Geraniales > Geraniaceae > Geranium > Geranium brycei. Next base: position 8,317 of record JAYMTP010005459.1, read on the forward strand.
CGTCGATAGGCTATTTTCCGCCGTCCGATCTGTGTTGGATTGAACAGGTTCGCGCGCAAACTTAACAGTTATGATTTGGCTGTTTGGTGACAGAGAAAATTTTGACATTTGATGTATGGTTGCATTTCCTTGCATGTGACTCTACCACAATGTCACCATCTTGTGATTAAAAGACTGACTTTTCAAATCTGAAACTTATGGCACCTTGTATTCGAATTTTGAATTTGACCAACTATTTCTAGAATACATTTGATGATAACAAGAGATTGCAATGGACTTTGAATAACTCTTTTTTCATATGTTAATTTGGTTTATATATTTATCAAAATGTAAGGAAGAGAATAAAATGATTTTTTGTATTAGTGGGAGAACAAAATTATTAATTAAAGCAATGAACAATTATTCTATTCCAACTAAGGTCCCTGTCATAGATAAAAGTATGGATTCTAATTTGACATTTCAACCAAAGTATTCTTTGTTAAAGAAATGAGAAATGGAAAGAAAAACGCAGTTAATTTAGAATGAATACTTTCGGTTGAAACAAAAAGAACCAGCATTAGGCACTGCAACAATTCTCCTAAAAATTTTAGCGTCAGCTTCCGTTCTAGATTGAGACTATCTTGTTCATGACTGAGTAGCCCCTAGAAATGTTGATAACATATTCTTTACGCGTCAAGACACATATGGTCGATGTTGAATGCACCCGGCGTACACAGTCAAAATTCGTCGACTACATAATTCACCTAACCGACGTATAGAGGGAAGACTATTTGTATTGGTCAGGTAATCATATAGTCGACACATCAATGTACGTGGGTTGTGTGGTTTCCCTCGCCTACGCATAGAGGTAAGGATTCATGCGTCAACCTAGAAACCATACATCCAACACAATCACGTACGTACACTATACCATATGGGCATAACAACGGCACACTTTGAGGAGTACACAATCACTAAATTAACTAAGAGTTGCATACAAGGGGATTCACGTCCCTTATTAAAAGGGTTGTCGCCGCCGCCGGTGCCGGAGGTCTCCGTCAAGGCTCGGAGAAAGTGGAGCGAGAAAAACCGCACTTGCTGGAGCTCTCAGGCATCTTCTTCAAGATCCACCTCTACAGCGTCCTCTTCTACCTCTCCTCCTCCTTCGATCCGCTCTCCGACGCCGCCTAGTCGTTCTCCGCGGAGGCCCACTCCCGTCTACCCAAGCCTGAGACAAATCTGCTGGACAAAGCTTCAATTTGTATCTTCAAACCGACGGCTGTTTTTTGGTTCATACTTTTGGGTTTAGGATGATTTACCTTTGTTTCGTGCTTTGATTTGTTGCATAAATTTCTTGTAATGATTTGATTTTCCATGTCTGATTGTGATTCTTCTATTTGGTACCAAGAGGAATCGTTTTCATGTGTGAGAAAATTGTTATAAATTGTGATTAGTCTTCTCTATGTATGGTACCGTCGGAGTAAATGGCTAAGAGCAGGAACGCTTCCGATCTCACCCCGTCCGACCATCTAGTCGGGACAATTATTTATTTATTTTTATAATTGATAGGGGATGCGTATATGGTTATGCCCGCAACCCTTAATAAGCGATGCGAGCGTTATACACAATCGTTGATTAGAAACTGCGTCACTGGTGCTGCGGACGTTACCTGAAAATAATATTAATTGATGAATCAAAGGGTATTTTGGTCATTTCAAAATTTTTAGATTCAAAAACCAAAATCAATGAGACAAAAAAAATTTGGTGATCTCAGAAACTAAAATAAAAACTTGGTGACCTATTTGAGAATCGAATGTGACTTATGTGAAATTATCTCTTAAATTAACTAAAAAAAATTATTTGTTATATGTTTACGAGACTTTTAACCTTTCCTTAAGATTTATTGTGTACCTTTTAATCACTATTAATTTAAATAATAATATTTACCACTTTCTCCAGCTTTAATAATTTATCTTTAAAGGTTCTCGAGGGGATACCGTAACAGTTTAAGCCTCACACTATTAGTGGATGGGTCTGAGTTTCGAATCTCGTTGTGAGCTAGGTGGGGAAGAATTAAAAGGTATATTTATAATATAATATAATTCAAAAAAAATTATCTTTAAAGATACAATTGGAGGGGTTCCATTATTATATTTGGGGGATCTAAAACCAGTTAAAATTTACACTTGAGGGTAAAACATCACACTAAAAGTTAGATTTTACTCTCTCTTAAATAACTCGTCTTACAAATATATCAACATTTACTTCAAAACTATATTTATTTATAAAGCCATATAGGTATAGATCGTCCATATATAATTCTTACACAACGGTTAACACATATATATTGGAAAAAGAGCTTTCATATACATAAAGTAGAGTACTCATGAGTCAGTACTGGTCTAGACTCTCCCAAATAAAGAGACATACATATATATGAGATCAATATCATATTTTTTTTGTGGATTTGAAATTCTGGGAAGTAGCTACATTTGCTTGAGGAAGTGTCCCAAAGACCCAATCCCAGAAAGAGGAAGTGACCCCAAACCCCATGTTCTGGATCCTGAAGTGATGATTCAAGTGATATTTCTGCAAAAATCAACATATATATTATTAGCATATGTATATATTCAGATAAATTTGATTAATAACTAATAGGAAATAGCTAGGTACGTACCCTGAGAGTGCGGGCAAGTTGTGTGGAGGGTTGCCCATGGTGGAGATAGTAATGGGTTAGATCATACACCACATACCCTAACAACCCACCTCCAAACACTGCAGGGGTGCTACTTGGTGTAGACAATACCTTAACAATGTTCCAGAACTAAACGTAACAAATGTCGAAGATGCGTTGTCAGAAATTAACAAACATGACATAAATCAGGTTAATTAGATGGACAAAAAGTGAGAAATGGCTTAATATGTGTATTAATAACTTATGAAGTAGTCAACTTGAAATATTATCATAATTCTATTTGTATCATGCAATTTACTTGTTTCTACTAGTATATCTTGCATATATACGTGTTCGTTTGATTCTTGATTTACGCTTACGGACTAAATCACCAGAAGTTAATACAATTAAGGTATATGATAGTGTAGAGGACGTACTGGAATACATATAACAGCAGTTGCAGCCGGAGGGAACACAAGCCTCAAACCATCCATTGGGTGCTTGTGATGGAACCCGTGAAGAAGATAATGTATTGTGTTTCCCCTGCAAATTAACACTAACTAATTAATTACCCATAATCATTATTAAAGTCGTAATAATTTCCAATCATCTTATAACATTAATATATAATATATACCATATTAAGGTCTTATACACATAAAATAAAACTATCATGAGAAATTGTGCTTGATGCAGTGTTTGACAGAGGCTCTGGAATACAAGATTATATATATATATTAAAAATAAAAGTAAAGACTAACCAATAGGTGGCTGTTTCGAAGTGGAAAAGGAAACGATGCAAAATGTACTCCTGCAAAGACCACAAGAAGGTTCCAGAAAGCACCAAAAGAGAGAGCTCAAGAAGGGAATGACCCAACTGATAAGACATGAAGATGCACCACCATGAAACCGGTAACCATATTACTGGAATTGCCCACCATGCCGTCTTCGTAAAGAACTGTAACATACATACATATACATGCAATTATATATAAAGTGTTCATATATAATTAACTAGCTAGAGTGATACATATATATAGACACTTATGTTATGTACCTCGAAGAAGTGACTCTCGAAGAATCGAGGTCCTTCCTTGGTGATGATCGGCTGATGAACCCATTCATAGTAGTCTTCTCCAAGATGACCCACCTACCATATATATATAGAGAGAGAGAGATTTACAAATTAATTATCCGGCGATCGATAAGTAATTAAAATACAACACTTGAAATTGTAAGATTGATCGATTGGTTCACCTGGTGGACAAGGGGTTTATGGAGATCAACAGCGAAGCGTTTTGCAGACATCTCGCTCGGAGAAAACTAGATTATATCAATCAATCAAATGATGATGACTTGACGTGCATGAGAATGCTTTTCAAGTGCACGTATATATAGCCACCAATAATATACTTTTGTTTTATTGCCTGTTTGATTAATTGTTTGATGATGATTAAATAAGAGATAATTAATTATATCTAGCTCTATTAGGGTGAACAAGGTTTCTCATAAGTTGACTTCATTAGGGATTGATGATTGCATGAGATTCTCACGTAATTGGCAATCCCTTTCCTTTATTTCCCTTTTCAAAAATATGTATATTTATGTACATGTAGGTGCCTATAATAAACTTATAATATCTGATATATAGTGTACAACTTAATTAATGAACTAATTTTTCTTATTTAATATGGATGGATCGATAGACCAATAAATGCCAGCTTATGCTTAATTTTTGTTGCGAAAAAAATGGACGACAACAATAATTTTTGGATAAAGTTATATAAATTTTATTTTGAATAAAAACAATTAATATAATTTTTAAAATATGAGAAGTATATTATGTTTGAAGGTAAAACGAATTTTATTAATTAAATAGCAACTAACCCGGCATTAAGCCGGACAGCTGAAGCTACAGATGATGGGACAGACCCATCACCATAATCCCAGCTACTGTTAGTTAAAACAAGCTTGGTCAATTCGTGAGTCATTTGATTATGAGCAAAACACAGAACACATGTTTCGATAGTGGATAGTGCGCAACGCCGTTCGCTAATGATTCCTCCAAAGTTGTTCAGCTCGACCCGTTTAACATCATGTAGAGCCACGGCCTCCACCTCATACGAGTGGAGAAATCCAGTGATCCTACTACAGAAAGCTTTACACAAGCATCCATGATAACTTCGGAGACCAATCGACTCGAACCAATTAGCATCATGTAGAGTCATAGCCTCCAACTCATACGGATGGAGAAACCCCATGATATTGATGCAGAACGACTTAAACCAGCTTCTTTGATCAACCCTGCGATCAATATGGGCATCGCAAAATTCCAATTCTCCCAACTCATTGAGTTTAACCGGATCTACCC
>JAYMTP010005460.1:0-13338 GCA_036897365.1 Geranium brycei
TTCATCAAAAACACTTCTCGGGCCATTCGTGAGGTAAAGTAGCATTTTATTCACCAAAATCTAATAATTCGGGACAAAATGGGGATAAAAATGAGGAGATTTGACTAGGTTGGATACATAATATCCGACCTCATTAAGGGCTTCCATATTCATAAGGGCTAATAGATGGCTTTAATGCGGCAATAGTTGATTGTGATCTTCGTGATATGAAGTTCATTGGGCATAAATTCACTTGGGAGAAGAGGAGGAATTCAACCAATTGGAAGGAGGCTAGACTTAACAAAGCTCTGATCAACGAAGAATGTGGCATAGTGTGGGAAGAATCAAAACTCTATAACCTGGGTTTCTCGACATCGGATCATAGTCTAATCCTTCTAATGGCTAGACCGAGTATAAGCTTCATTACCTGTAGGCCCTTTGGCTTCGAGACTAGTTGGCTTATGCGACCGGAGTATTCAAAAATCATAGAAGAGGCGTGGAAGGAGGGGGAGGGAAAGATCTTGGTGGAAATGCTTAGTATTATGCGGAGGAAGATAAGAATTGGGGAGAGCATGTGTACAGAACAAACCTGCTGATACGTGTGTTTTTTCACCATGTTTTCAGTGCTCAGTTTCTACATTTTAACCTCTTTTTCTCTCCTGGGTACAATTAACCCTCATTTTATACCTCTTTTGCCTCAAGGTACGTTGAGTGATTGAATCTGTCATGCCGTATGATTTATTTGTTTAATCAATTAAATTGAATCACCAGTACGCATGAATTGATTAATTTCCAGTATGTTTATTGAAAACCCAATTGTGGCTAATTTACCTTGGGGTTGAGGCTATGAACTGAGAATAATAATTAGGGGGTTTAATTAAATTAATTTATATACTTACAGCGATGAGTAGGGAGATTTCATTTTATTTATGCTTAATGTTTTGTTCTCTTAATTGCGAATAGATTTATTTAGTTTATTAATATGATTGAAAGAGTAGTTAGTAAATGGACATGAGTAATGAAAACCGGGTTTAAATCTTCACTAGAAATAGGTGCATTAACACGATAGTAACATCCATAGGTTCCCAAAACCGAAAGATCCCGAGAACTTACGAGACTTAATGCTGACTAGTCGATTAAATCTTTGCTAGAAATAGGTTGGTTACCGTAAATTAGTGTTAGAATTTTTATCTGTGTGAAAGAGGATCTAAAGTGTCTCGAAGTTCTCGTTGCCTCCTTAAGGTCTAGTAACACCCAACAAGCATATTTATTATTTTATTTTTAACTCATCATTACCTCAACCTATTCCCGTATGATTAAGACTTTAATCATTAATTTTTATTATCTTACATGCGCAGTATTTTATCCTTATTATTTCCAACACCATATCGACTTACTGAGATTAATTATAGAATTAAATTTGAGTGATTATGAATCGATAACTTGTTATCCTTTGGGTTCGATAACTCGGGGTCGTAATCTACCATCCTATATTACTTGAGACCAGTACGCTGTCGGGAGTCCAGAGATCCGGTACACATTTCTGTGTGTCGAATTTAAGGCCATCACCTACGGGGGATAAAAGATCTAACCAAGCTAACCAATAGTCTACGGAATAGGCGGGATAGAGAGGGGCTCGCTAAATATGAAAGGGTGGCGGGCGAGCTAAACAATTTATTGATGGCTAATAAAATTAGGTGGCGAGAGAGATCCAAAAAATTATGGCTTGCTGAGGGGACTTGAATTCGGGATTCTTTCATAAATCGTTTTTAGAAAGGAAGAAAAGAAACTTAATTTATTCTATTCGTACGACGTCAGGTCATCAGGTGGGGTGAGATTCAGGTCTTCATAAGGAAATAACTTCGTACTTCCAACAAGTGTACACAGGAAGGGAGGTCCAAAGCTATTGTGTGACGCAATTGGCTTCACCTATATTACCCCGGAACAAAATGACGAGTTTTTAAGGCTAATCCAATGGGAGAAAGTGAGAGTGGTACTGTTCAACATAAATTCAGTCAAACTACCAGGGTCTGATGGGCTGAATGTTGGATTCTATAAAGCAAATTGGAACCCTCTGGGTGACATTATTATTGAGGAATTAAGGCAATTTTTTGACACGATATTGCTTCCCCAAGGTTCGAATGACACAAATATTTTTCTTATTCTAAAAAAGCAGGTTCCTAACTCTATGGCGGACTTCAGACCTGTCGCACTATGTAATGTGCTTTATAAGATTATCTCCAAGGTAATGGTGAACATGTTTAAGAACTCACTGAATAGTATCATATCATATTCTCAAAGTACTTTTGTCTCAGGGAGGTTAATTTTTGATAACATGGTGGAATCATTTTAAGTGTTGTATCACAAACGCAAGAAATTGGTGGGGGTAGAGGATTGATGGAGTTGACGCTTGACATGAGCAAGGCTTATGACCGAGTGGAATGAGAGTTCATGTTGAGGATGATGGAAACTCTTGGGTACTTCCAAGGGTGGATAAAGTTGATCCCATAATGTTTCTCAGCTGTCTCTTTTGCAGTAACGACATCATGACACTCTATTCAGATCCAGAGACCCTCTATATTTGTGTATGTTCATGGTTTGTAGAGAAGGATTCTTGTTGATTCTAGAGGATTTCGTGCGAAGGGGATTGGTGTATGGGATCAAAATAGCCTAAGAAGCCCCTGTAGTTTCACATTTACTCTTTGTAGATGATTGTTATCTATTCTGCAGAGCTTTAGAGCAGGAGGCAGAGTTTATAAAACAGGCTTTTACAGTGTACGAAAGAGCATCGAGCCAATTATTAAATCAAGGTAAGTCTTCAGTCTTTTTCTCCCTAAACGTTGGCTTGGCTTAAAGAAACAGGATAGCAGAGGTTCTGCGATTTAGGGTGAATTTGGAACCATATATCTACCCCGGTCTGCCAAACATGGTAAGTCGGAGTTAATCCAAAGCTATAGAGTTCAACAAGGAGAGGATAGAGAAGATGATTGCTAGTTGGAGCAACATATTACTCCCAGTGGCAGGCATAGAAGTTATGATCAAGGCAGTTCTTCAATCTCTTCCAAGTTAAGCTATGCAAGTTTTTCTACTCCCTCAGAGCCTTATTGATGATGTTGGAAAGATGCTAGCGAAGTTCTGGTGGCAAGGGAAGGCTACATGAGCTGAAATAGTGTGGAGAAAATGGGAGGACTTATGCCAACACAAGTAGATGGGGAATGAGTTTCCTAAATCTGAAAGAGTTCAATCTGGCCCTTATGGGGAAGTAAGCATGGAGGCTCCTGACATGATCATGTACTCTCTCTCGGGCAGAATCCTTCAAGAAAAATACTTCCCTCATTGCTCTTTTTTGGAGGCTCAGTTAGGGCCCGCCCCAAGTTACTCATGGAGTATCTGGGAGGCGAGAGGATTAATGAAATGTGGAGTAAGGAGAAGGGTAGGCCCGAGCAACTTCTCAGTATTAGGAAATCGATAGTTGGTAGGTGATCGACCCTATGTGGAACGGGGTGATGTGCATGTCCTAGAAGGGGTCTGGGCATCTAATATGTTCAGCTCAGATTGCCAGGCGTAGGACATGATGAAAATTTAGTCGATGTTTGAGACACAGGTATGCGAAAGAATTTTTTCAGTGATGTTGTCGATATCATCTAGTAAAAATGGGTGGTTTTGGGGGGAGAGTTATTCGGGGAGTTACACGATTCGTAGCGCGTACAAGCTTCTAGTTAGACTCTCGGGAAGACGGGAACCGTGCTAGTTAATAATTTGTGGAGAAAGGTGTGAAAACTAAAAGTCCCACCTAAGATTCAGATTTGCTTTTGGAGAGTTCTGGTCAACCTGTTGCCAACTAAGTAAAGGCTTGCAGACAAAGGAGTCGCAACGGATGGTTTGTGCCCGTTATGTTTACAAGGAGAGGAGACGGTATCACATTTATTTTTCGAATGTTCAAAGGTGGCAAATATCTGAGACGATCGGGTTATATGAGGTACCAAAAATCGGATGGGTTCGGACCCAAACGTGATGGTCTGGGATTAGTGGTGCGAGGGGGAAAATGAGGCATCGATTTTGCAATGTTCATATGGGCTATTTAGGGAGGAAGAAACAGAAGCATATGGAAGGAGAAGCAGTTCCATCCACCTAAAGTGGCAGCCGTAACAAAGTTGTGCAGAAGAACGTGGTTGTAAGCGAACACACCACAAGGTGAGTGTGGTGCGAGGGTCATGCAACCTAAGACAAAATGGAAGCCGCCTGCTCAGGGAACTTGGAAGATAAATGTTGATGGGGAATCGATTCGAATAGAAAAGTGTAGAGTGTGGGGCAGTATTTAGAGATGACGGGTGTAAGGTGGTGACAACATTTTGTAGACACTTCACGGGGATTCTCCAGCAAGCTAAGGTGGAGGTCATGAGTGTCAGGGAAACTCTTTGGTGGGTTAAGCCCAACCAATGGAGTCAGATAGTGGAAGATATTTCAGGTAATAAAAGGTTGCATAATCAATTGGAAAGTATCTTGGGCGATTGTAATAGTACTATTAGTAGTTTAGATTTTCATGTTTTGGTTAATTTTGTTTCTAGGGCGTGTAACTCGGTAGCTCATGAGCTGGTCAAATTTTTTTTTCGGTTGAATTAGAATTATGGTGAGTGATTTGTGCCGCGGATGTTTTGATGTGATAATAAGTTCTAAAATTCAAGAAAAACAGAACAGTCACAATTTGGTGTAAAAAAAAGCCCAAATAGAGATACGAGGCTTTACTTTTTTCATCCCTTTCCCGCCAAAGCCCAATAAATAGTTGGGTGTGTATCGACTCAAATCAATCCACTCGATTTCAGCACCCTAACTTTACTCAATTAGAATCAAAATTGTTATTAGGTTGAGTTGAAGTGAAGTGAAGAAGACGATGGACGACGACAACGAACCTTTCTACGTCGTACGGAAGGGAGACATCGTCGGCATTTACAAGACCTTCGCCGATTGCCAACTACAAGCCACCTCTTCTGTAATCTTCTCATCCCATCTCTTTCTCTCTGTTATTTTTTTTGATTATTAATCTTTTGTTCTTCGTACAGATATGCAATCCATCTGCGACGGTGTACAAATGCTACCGTTCGCTGAAGCAAGTGGAGCAACACCTCTCTTCACGCGGTCTTACAAATGCTTCCTACTCTGTTGCCGCCTCTGATGTCAACGATGATGTTTTTGGCCATCTCGTGCCTTGCCCTTTTCAGGTTTCCCATTGTTACTAATGGGGTTTGTTTCAATTTCATAACTTTCTCTAAGGCCTGCGAGTGTTTGTGTCTCTAACTGGTGTTTTTTCCCTTTCTAGCAGCAGCCCACTTCACCAACTGGAAATTCCTTTGACAAGGACTGTAGACCCAAGAGATTGCTACACCAAGCTGTACCTGAACCAGCCAATGTGGTATGCTCTTTTGAAACTATTCTTTGTTTAAGCCGATATGCAATTTTTTAGTGGATCATTTGTTGTTTTTAACATAGACCCTGTTTTTGAGGTCCCGCTGGGTTTTATTTGTAGTATATAATTTGCATGATCCCCAGGACTTGAACACGTGATCATGGTTCCTCACGTCTTTGATGTCATAATGAAGTAGCAATTTGATTGAGGGATTATGTTGAGAGTTGATGACCCAATTATAGTCTAAAAGTTAATAAATTATTGGTATGAAGTTTTGATAGTCTTAGGATTGATTATCTGCATGAGTCTTATTGTATACCAACAGCTACAACCTACGGTCTACATAAAACTCCTTTTTATTTTCCTCTTATTTTCTGTTTCCTTTATAAGTTTTTTGTTGTGCCATTATGGTAAATTCTTGTGTAGAGTAATGCTAGACTTGTAAATTGGATCTGTATTCATTGACCACCTAACCTGGAAGCTTTCATGTTCTATAGGGGATGGTTGGATCAACTTCATCGTCAACAAACTCTCAGAGGAAACAACTAAAGTTAGATAGCTCCTTGGGTAGTAAACCAGCTGTTTCTAACCAAGTAAGTTGCTGTCTCGAGATTCTTTGCAGTGCTTTTGCTAATACAAAAACTGCCAACTATAGTTGAGTAGCCCTATATGAGAGTGCAACTTCTTTTCTTTCTTTAACTGGTTTGAATGATTGACTCTGTAATGGGATCATCCATCCCTACCCCCAGCATTTCTCAATCCCGAAAACAGTGGGATTTGATCCTACATGTACACAAATCGGTATGTTAATCATGTTGCATAGGTATTAGTATCGTACATACCATAATTTAATCAAATGATGAAATGGTTTAGTTCATCCTGTAGTTGAACTTCTTGTTCTTATTGTAATTGGAGATAAAGGGAAGTCATATGTAGGAACTGAACTGCTTAAAATGGATGCAACCAGCCATATATTGTAGTTTCAACGAGTATCTAACTAGCTAAATTTGTATAATGGAATTTACAGGTCAGTCATAATAAGTAGGTCTGTAGCATGTTTAACATGGAGCACATTATCCTTGGTGATTTTATAATATGATGTCCATTTACCACTAATCTTTATAGTCTGTTGAATTTTAGAGATCACCTGGTTTAATTTTTTTATATTGATTAGTGGTGTAACCATATGTCTATATATGTCACTATGTATATGCCCAGGGTTCCTACATTATTGAGTTTGATGGCGCTTCAAAAGGAAATCCTGGTCTAGCTGGTGCAGGAGCTGTGCTGCGAGCTGAAGATGGAAGCATTGTATGGAAATGGAACCTCTTAAATGATACATCACGCTCTTTTACTACTGTCCTAATAATAAAATGTTTCTAATCTCAAAACCTGGTAGGTCTGCCGGTTACGTGAAGGTGTTGGAATAGCTACAAATAATGTTGCGGAATATCGAGCTGTGATTTTGGGGTTGAAATATGCTCTTAAGAAAGGGTTTAGAAACATTCGCGTCCAAGGAGATTCTAAACTTGTTGTCATGCAGGTTTGTTGTAGCCTTCTGATTTATTTCATATTTTTGTTCAGATCCCTTTTCCTATGAGCTCAAGTATGTCGTCTTCTATTATCTATGATTATTTATACTCCCTCCGTCTTCAAATAAGTTCTCCAATTTTTATTTAGGAATTGTTTTCAAATCTTGGCTTTGAGTTTGATCAGAGCTCAAGGAGAAAAGCATGCTCATGAAAAAAAACTACTCTGAATAGCAATGCCATGTACTTCTCAACAAAACTTACTCTTAAGATTCAAGTACCATGCATAAAGCCTTAATGGTTCAAGATGGATAACATTGATATTCATTTGAGGATATTTTTCAAAATCACGGGGTCATTGTTACGCTGCAAGCCTTGCATTGCTGTAGTCATCTTCAATTGGATCCATCTTTCTGGTTCACAATAACATTAAATGTTAAAGTCTTGTTCTGTTGCATCAAGCTTGTGGGCCCTTTTCTGATATCAAAGTCATAGTTCATGTCTTATATGTACCGATACTACATTTAAGTATCTCTTTCCACAAACTGTTTCTGACAATAATGTTTTCAACTTAAAATAGCTACATTTTAACTTTCGACCAATAAACAATGTCTGCTCATGGAACAGATGCAGGGCCTGTGGAAGATCAAGCACCCTAACATGGCTATCTTGTGCAAGGAAGCCAAGGAGCTTAAGGACAAGTTCTCATCATTCCAGATTAGTCATGTTCTTAGGGTAAGGCCTGCAAATCTATAATCTTGATTCTTGACTTAAAGCTGTCTACACATATACACTAACCAGCAAGTCATGGTATTGGGTTTTAGTCTATGAAGCACTAGTATTCATGGAAGGGGGCCTACTGATATAAATGAACATATCTTGTATTTGGTTACTTTCTGGATATGGCAAACTATATTGGGTTCTTAAAATCTTAATTAAAGAACATGAATAGAAAAAAATTGATCTATTTGAAACCCTAAAACTAAAAACCTAAACACTTATAATTCGTAATGTATATTTTGTAAATTATAATATTTATTTTTTAGTATTCTAGCATACCTGCACGTAGGCATTTTTAAGTATGCTACTACTGCAGTGTTCGGATCTATCCATAGCCATGACTCATAGGTTTTAGTTCCCCAAACATCTCAAATTGTATTTTCTGTTATTTCTTATTTTCTATTATCAATAATCTCCCCATGACACTAAAATCATTCAATCATATTAAAAGTGTGGCTACTTGAATTCTAAATCTGGTTAACATTATGATGGTCACCAAGTGTTGTGGGTGGAGTTGTAGAGACTTCATGTAATAAGCATTATGTCATTGGCTCCAATCTGGCTGATAAAAAGAAATATTATGATGGTGAGTTATTGCTTTATTTTCCACTGCATTGGGTTTCTGTTAGTGACATATTGAGTTGTACCTTTTCAAGGAGTTCAATTCTGAAGCTGATGGTCAAGCCAACCTAGCAATAAATCTTAGAGGTGACAATGTTGTTGTTGTGTACAATATTTATGTTTTATCATGCATCCTGTAAATGCTTCAGCAAAACTGACCATATCTAATGTGCATGCAGATGGCCAAGTTGTAGAAGATTATGGTAAGTAGTTTCAGATTGAAGGATCCACGGCATATCCTTGGTCCTAACTAGTCTTTGGATTTTACATTTTGATGGCTAAATTTCTATTTCCCACTGAGCAATCGAGGCAGCTGGTGGTGATAGTGAGACTAGTGTATGTGCTCTGACATCTCAATTGTGATAAATGATGAAAATTTAGTCTGTTTTGTCTATTGTTTATCACAATTCAAGAAGTATTAAATTTTGCTGAAGATATGGTATCTTTAATGCTTCATAATTATTGAATGCATCTCTTTGAAATATGATATACAATGGCCCCTTGTATACCCTAAAAAGACTCATAATAGAATTTGTACGGGAGTATCATTGCACATTAATGGTTTCCCTCTCCTGATCTAACTCATTTCGACGTTTTTCGGTTCGCGTGCTTTAGTTACCATTTTGCCGGACTCATCGGATACCCTTGGGTATTACCAAGACCAGCTTTGTGCTGTGAGGTTTTTGTGAACCGGGACACACCGAGAAACCAAGAAATGGATGGTTATCGGATATTCTAGTGGAAGATGTTTTGAGTAGCGGTTGCTGAGGTGGTTGGGATTAGATGAGAGGATGTTCTCCTGAGGAAGGTGTAAGGGTGGTCTGTTTTGTTTAGTTTTGTTGTTTTTAGTTTGTGTTGTGTGTTTTGCATTTTGGTTTAGTGCTGTTTAACGGCTGTCGGAATGTCTGACATGTTTCGTTTGGTTTAGGATGTTTTAGTTTCGGTGGTTGGTGTGTTCGACATGGTTGCATGGTGGTGCCCATAGAGGTATGGTGTTTTAAGGTGGTCTTAGTGTTTATTTGTAAACCGTACACGGGTGATACTCGATCTTCGAGTGTGGAATTTTTTTCCTTCTCGTAATCTTATGAATGAAGAGTTCGCTTTAAAAAAAAAGTGTGCTTATAAACATGCGACTAGTCTTTTGTGTTGAACAACTCCTGTACATTGAATAACTCAAATATCGTATGATTGTTGTATGGTTAAGGAAAAATGGCAAAAATAATGATATAAACTTTGCGCATTTTTTTGCGGGTACAAAAATGACAAAATTGCTCTTAATATCAATAATCATTTAAAAAAAAATTTTGTTTTTATATTTTAAATAAAATTTGTGTAAGTAAATTTATGCAATTTTTTTTCTCAGCGAAAAGAAAGTTTATTGAGGATAACTAGTAAATGATCTCAAGGAGGTAACACGAGCTAGATTTACATCGGGTAATAAATTACCAAATTACAACAAATGATAAGATTGAGATTGATGATTGACATTTGACCTCCTATTATAAAATTGAAACTTGAGAATGAAGAAGGAGATGCTGACACTCGTCTTTGACCAAGACAGTCCCATTAACCTTGTTGAGTGCATTCAAGAATTTTAAATTGGGCTTGGACTTGAGAAGGCCCAGGGGGTTGTGGTCCACAAAGGGAATAGATTGATGATGGCCCACTATAGCTTTTCACCTGAATGCACATCAATCTCACGAAAATCACAGATGACACGAGCGACTCGGTAGATGCAATCTTCGATTTGGGGATGGCGAATGCCAGTCTAATCGGAGATGTATTTGGTTTGGTGATTACGCGATTTACGATCGGCGATGAGAGGGTATCCGGCCAGACCAATGGGCGAGGTGACCAGAGACGGCTTTCCGGCGAGCCCGATCAGAGATGAAGCCCGATCTGGAGTAATGGCGAGAGGCAATTGAATACAGATCTGTACCTTGGATTGAAAATGAAGGATGACTTGATTAATTTGATCTTATGAGCCACTGATCTCACTTTCTCGAAACTCCCTAATCCTCTGGCATTCCAACAGAGGAATTTAGGGATAGAGCCCATTAATGGCTTGGGTGGATCGAGCTCTGTTCTTGGCTTCGATCATATGTTCTTCTGGGATATCACATTTGACTCCCAATTCCTTGCAAATATCCCAAGTTGTAGTGGCGCATTTGGGACATAAATTTGTTGGGTATGAGTCTGGGTTTCAGGGATGGCAGTTAGGTTCAATTGATTGGTTGATGGGTACGAGGTTGGTAAGGATGCGTTGGGAGTGGGTATGTGGGGAGTGTGCAGGATTGTGGGGTTGGGGAGCAAAGGTTCCTCATAATTGATGGGAGATGATTCAGCTTCTCGCGTGGGTAACTGGTTTGGGCTTTGGATTTGTGGGAATTGGGTGCCTGATGCGAATTTGGCTATATTTCCATCCAATTGCAGGGATGCCTGAGATAGCTATCCATTTGAAGAATCCTCCATGGAGACCTGTTTCGTTTTCTTCTTTCAGATAGGGGAACCATGGTTTCAAGGAAGCCCAGCCAGAGCTCCTGTGAAAGTCCACGGTGTCTGCATTCTCAAAACTGATAACGAAGCATCTTGCTCCGACTTGATGAATATCTATGCCACATAACCCTTCTTCCTTCAATTCACTGATGATGAATTCGCTGTTGTTTTCCAAACCATATACCCCAAAAATGGATAGCTTTCTTTTTGCCTCTATCAGTGTATTGATTACTCCACTGCATTTTTTTTTTGGTTTCCGTTGTTCCTGCAACTATGTATTTGAAACTAACACCTTTCTGTATTTGAGCTCCTTTTTTGGTTGGGGTGTTTTTGCTATCTGAGGATGATTGCGCTGCTTGTGGGATTGGTAAGGTGAGTGCTTTTTTCTGGGTGAGTGGGCGAGGAGTATTTTCTGGGTTCGGTTTGAAAGGTTTTGTGGTGGAGGTTGTGGGTTTTGCTTGGAGTTCAGATTTTGCCCAGTCAATGATTAGATTTTGGCCAAGCAGGAAGGTTCCATTTAGGCAAGCCTTACCCTTTTCTGCTTCAATTGATGATTTGAAGAGGACAAAAGCATATTTCCTCCCTGCTTTTGTTTTTGCTTCTGGTATATTGATCTCCAATGCAGTACCATGGAATTTGCAAATATTCTTCAGCCACTTCTTGTTGATTTTTTCTGACAAGTTGCAGAAGAAGATGGTTTTGGGGCCAGAGAGTTTGCGGGCAGGGGTGGGGTTGGATTTTGGCTCTTCTGATTGAGGTAGTGAGGGTGGATTGGGTGTTTTTTTCTGGACTGTGGGTAGTGTTTGGCCAGATTGATGAGTCTTGAGGGGGCGGCAGCAAGCGCTCCGGTGCTTGTTGAGAGAGGGCCGTCATAAATTACATGTTACAATAAATGTCTCAAAATTTATGTAATTTAACTGTTCGTTAAAAATGATTTTATGAAAGTTTTAAAAGTTCAAACCAAAATTTTGTCATTAACAAATACATGGACACATTTTGATTATTTTCCATATATATATTCAGTCACTTTTGACATTCAAGAAATTGTTGTGATTACTTTTTTAATTCGTTTCTAATTCAATAATGAGCAGATACTCAAAATATATTAAATTCTCATTTTTAACGTATGGTGCTCACAATTTATTTCTCTGATTTTGCCCAATAAGATAATTTTACTATTTCTTTTATAGAGAAAATGACACCTACGCTCCTCTAAGTAGATATTGTTAGCTCCTTTAACTAAAAGCTTAATTTTTAATACCCTTTGAGCTATTTTGTTATCTCACATAATTTAATACAGTTAGTTTTGTGACCTAAATCAATACATGTGAACAGTGTTCTAAAATTCCCGACTTATCAAATTAAGTCTCGATTAATCCTTCAATCCGATTTATTTTTCGATTAATCACTGATTAATACCCAAAAAATCTTTCGACCCGACTTAGCGCCTAGCGATTTTCAGAACACTTTATGTATATAACACATAGGACACTAATTCTTAAAAGGGAAAATGACAAAACGTTGCATGCTATCATAATTTTTGCAAGAGTGTGCGGTGTACTATGTTTATGACAAAAATATGTTGTGAATTTTGATTTTTTGTACAAAATGTATGTATTTGTACAAAAATGATGAAGTTGCACATGAAATTAAGAATTAATATTTTAAAGTTAAATTAAATCACAATTTTTTATTATACAAATTTTAGTTAAAAGATATTTTCAGAATTATATATATATATAATACTTAATTTTAAAGATAAGTTCACAGCACATTTTTGTCACTAACAAAGTACACAACTTCCTCTTGCAAAAGCGTTATAGTATAAAATGCTTTCTTTTCTTTCCATTTTTCATTTTTAAAATGTCCAAATTGCTTCTGAGCTAGAACGGATGCTCCATTTCCTCCGCCAAATTCACTTCTTCCCGAAACGTCGCCAGATGCACTATCAATCTGATCCCACGGGTCTTCACCAAAAGTCATAGTTGGAAGTCCTCAATTGGGTCAACCAAGATACTGGTTACACCAATTGCCTCCACTAATTCAACAACCCATAGCTATATTTCGCTCGATAAAAATTTGGGGCAAAATTACATGTTTGCAACTAAAGAACACGAAAATCTTTGAATTAAGATATGCCCTTAAAGCATCTCCAATGTGACTTCTTACAATAGCTAAAAAGCTATTGTAAGGAGTGAAAGTGAAAAATAAATGCACTCCAATGGAGTTCCTTATACGACTCTCTATAATAGGGGCTAGTCACATTTTTTTTCCTCTCCTTACATATATGGAGCTCCCCGCAGTGCCTCTCATATTGTTTATTATTTTTATTCCATTTTAGCTCACTCTACTCTCTCTCATAAAAACCTTGATTAAAAAGTAAGAAATATTATTAAAATAATATGGGTAATTGCAGACGGTTACCTTTAACTATCAGCCACAAAAACATGACTACCCAATGTTTTTTTTCTTACACATGCTTACCCAAATAATTTTTTTTACAGACATGGAGATACAAAAATGGACGTA
>JAYMTP010005461.1:0-13331 GCA_036897365.1 Geranium brycei
GCAAGGATCTTAGGGATTGCATAAACATCAGTATCTTGAGGAGTAACACACATCTACAAAATCCATCAAAAATAAAAACAAAAATTAGAAATCAAAAGAAAAACCTAATCGAAAGAGCAGAAACGAGACCGATTACCAGCAGGAAAAAAGCCCTAACCTTAGAAATCGTAGACATCGTTGTCGGGGTCAGGGGGCTTCCTGATGAAGAAATCGCAGTCGAGCAAGCAAATCTTGTGAAACTCGTCCTCGTCGATCATGTAATCGACGACCGTCTCGTTGTCCCAGCCTTTCATGTTGAAGAAATCATTCCCCTGCAAGGTGAGCACGGAGCCAGAGATCGAGCCTCACTTTTCAAATCCGCCAGCGAGCTTGGAGCCAGGAGGAGACAGACGACGGCGAGAGGAAGAACCATGGCGAGGACAACGACTAAACCGCAGCGAAGGAACAGAGCAGGCTGGTGTTCATCGAGAGGATGAAGAGGTTCTAGCGTTTGCGGAGATATTGGGGAAGGGGAGTTTGGAGACGGAGCGAAAATACAAAAATACCCTCATTTAAAACATTTACGTGTTAAAAGACTGAAAGAAATTACAACTTCAACTTATTTGCACTTCCATGCCACTGCATTAATCTCCACCGTTCAGTATCAAATCGTGTGGCTGAGATATGTTCACAATTTCCTATTTGAACTATAAGTTGTAGCGAATTATCTCCATATATATATTGCCCTCTTCTCCTCTATCTCGTCTATACCTTTACTTTTTTTATATATTATCCTTCTTATCATTCTCTTATCTTCTTTAAGCAAAAATTACTTTTACATATTTTTTCTTTAACTCTTCTTTATTTCTCGAATCATATTGCACCGTCATCATATTGACGTAGTTGTTTTTCTCCATTGTTCTATATTATACTGTTCTCTTAATCTCTCTTCTATTACTATTTATCATCTCCTTTTATATTTCTCAATCTCTCAATTTCTTTTGTAATTCCCTTTCTCTCTCTTAGTTCCCATCTTTTTTTATATTTCCCACTCTACTCAATTTCTTTTCTCAATCTCTCTTACTAAAAGAGGTCAAGTTCATATGCCTCATTTATCACCATCTTTTTAGTTTGCAAATATATTCACTAGAGGCTTCCCCGCCTGCTCTCTTTGAAGACTTTTGCTTCATTTTGAGTATTCAGCCTCCTTCTACTTTGACTGTAGGGGCGTGTTAGATATTATATTATTATTAAATTGTATAATAATTATGTTAGAATTATCGTATTATTTTGTAATTGTTATATAATCATAATATAATATCTAACAGACTTTGCATCCAGAGCATTCAGCCTCCTCTTATTCCGACTGCAGGGGCGTGTTAGATATTATAAGAAAAATGACACTTTTGTACACCTACCTATACCGCTTTACCACTTTAATACCTTAACTATTTTTTTCATTTTTTCAGTATCCTAACTATCATTTTGAGATAATCTACTCATAACATATCAAAAATACCTAAACTACCCTTAAATTCGAATCGATTCAATTTCAGTTTTTTTTGGTTCATATTGATCCAGAGAGAAGATTAAACCATAATTTGATTAATATGAAATTACTGTTTTCTCCTCTCTTGAATAATGTTTTCTAAAAAGTAGATGAAATTACATTGTTATCCTTGTCTTCAACCTCTCACCATCTTCCTCTCTCACCATCTTCCTCTCTCTATATCTCTCATTTTCACATATCTGTTCTTATACCATTCCCATTAGAACAAAACAAAGTTTGAGCCTAAATCGGAATGGTTCGGGAATAAATTAAAACAAAGCAAAGTCCACATGTACTAAATTGTAACGAAGTGGACAATGATGATTTCACTAGACCGGTATGAAAGGGAAAGAGGGTGAAAGACCATCTCCTGTGAATCATCTCTGGCGATGACACATGCGAGGACGGACTCTAGCGACGGCGCAGGCGAGGACCATCTCCGGAGATGGTGTTGGCGCGGATGACAGGCACCGCCATGGACGTCAGACGATTTAGATCGAGAGAAAGGAGGAGGCTCGGGCACATCTGGTACAGTCGACGACGAGCTCCTTGACTAACACCTGGTTCAGTCGGAGGCGGCTGGGGTCTGGTTCACGCCGGAGGCCACCGATTTCGCAAGCGAGGCGTCTTGCGAAGGAGGCGAGGTTGTTCGTCTTCTTCTTTCTTCTTCTTTTTTTTAATTCTTTTGTAATTTTCTTATAATAATAATAATATTATTATCTATTTAACCGGTCTGGTCTTTTCACTGGACCGGGTTGAACTTAAATCTGTTGAAATTGAACCAGGTCAATTTCAAGAGTAATTTAGGTATTTTTGATACTTTAGGGGTAAGTTGTCCGAGAGAGAACAATAAATAAAATATAAAAGTGAGAATGTTGTATGGTGTACAAAAAAAATTTCCTTTTCCTTATATTATATTTCCGTTTCGTATTATATTGTTGATATAAACCGACTTTAATTCATACGCAAATATAATTTCCCCTAATTTTGCAAATCTGCGGTCCCGACTATTACCGTTAATAAGTACCCTCTCTGCATCTTAATCTCTAATTTTTCCTTTACTTTCTCACTGACCAAACGCCAGAACGAAACCTGACAATTCAATGGTGAATCCGATCTCGGCAACACCACCGCCCAGATCCGCGGCGGACCTGTTCTCCGACCCTCTCGATGCTCACCCGCTATGGTTCAAGCCCTCACTCTTCCTCTCCCCTAATTTCGACACCGAGTCCTACATCTCCGAGCTCCGCACCTTCGTCCCCTTTGACACTCTCCGATCCGAGCTCCAGAGCCACCTTGCGGCTCTCCACCATGAGTTGATCGATTTGATCAACCGCGATTATGCGGATTTCGTCAATTTGAGCACCAAGCTCGTGGACGTAGATGCGGCGGTCGTGCGGATGCGAGCTCCATTGTTGGAGCTCAGAGAGAAGATTGAGGGATTTAGGGGCAGCGTGGAGCAGTCTCTGGTGTCGTTGAGGAATGGATTGAGGCAACGGTCTGAGGCCGCATCGGCGAGGGAGGTGCTGGAGCTGTTGCTCGATACCTTTCATGTAGTTTCCAAGGTATGTGTGAACCACATTTGGGTTTTGGGGTTTATGAATTGATGAGTTTTAAAATCTGGATCAGTAAAATGTATGTGATTTTGGGAATTCGGGTTTGTGATTAATACAGATGGAATTCCAAACAAATATTATACTTTCTTAGGTTTCAATTTCACAGATTCATTTTCTGATTTGTTGGCCATGAGATTTGTAATTCACTTTCACTGCAATGGTTGGAGTACGGATCTAGACTTTCTTATTGGATTGTGGAATAATTGTTCAAATTAGGTATTGAAGAAAAAGAATATTGAAGAAAAACAGTGATGATTGGGTGCATGAAACCTTGTTTATCGCATATACATGTACATTTTATTAGTTTCTTCCTATATCAATGACCTTGTTTTTGTGTTTTGGTTGAACACCAAGAATTGGTAATGAAAGTAATAATAACAATTCAGATCCAATTGTGGCACTACTAAACCTCCTTCTGGAGTTTGGCAGACAAGTGCAATATTAGCATAAAAGAAGTTAAGTTCAAATTGACGAATTGCGCTTCAAAACACACACCTTAATAGTTTATTGATATATGATAGGGAGAAAGCTAAATTTTTGGCTTGTGCAATCTTCAGGAATAAGTTGGGTACTTTTTATCCTGTATATAGAATCGGATTTTCTTATTTGAAAGATGGGTACTTTTTATGGTAGTCACTCCAATGTGAAGTACTGCAGTGTACTTGCCACAATTGGATCTTCTCTTGAGAAAAAAGAGTGAAGAAATGTCAATCATCTAAGTTCATATAATTTTTTGTTGAGAAATCTAAAACTGATTCACTTAATCATATTAGGCTCATTTGAGTGAATTGACTAGTGTTTAGGTTCTTTATTTTTTATCTATAGTTCGGGGAAACAAGATTTAATAATTTGTTTGTGCCAATTTGAAATTATTGGGTTTGGTTCATAATGATACTGGTATATGTATCGGCAACAGTGACAACAATATTGGTATGGGTTTCTTCCTAAATTATACTATGTTTTCATTAGTTGAAATAAGTCAGATGGTATTAGAGCAAGAACATGTGGACACGTTCAAGTACAACCTGTACTTTCATGCCTTGCTGCTTAGATTTTTTTTAAGCATTCAAATTCTTAAAAAGTTCGCACAATTGTATTATATTATGGATTATTTTGCATTATTTATGAGTCTGTGATGTACTGCCACTTGTGGATGACTGTAGGTTGAAAAGCTAATTAAAGAGCTACCAACTGTTCCAGCTGATTGGTCAAATGGAGATATGAATTTGACAGAAAGGGATGCTTTGAGAAATGGCTCTTCATTGCAACAAGTTGAAAATGGAACAAACCTTAGAGAGACTCAAAGCATGCTTTTGGAGAGAATTGCCAGTGAGATGAATCGCCTAAAGTTCTATGTTGCGCACGCACAGGTCCATTCTCTCTCTTTCTCTCTATACACAAACATATATGTGTGCTGTAGCCAGTGCAGATACTGTTGTTATTTGAGATTATGAATGTAAAATCTTAAGACACTAAACTATAATCAGCTGTTAAATGGTTTGGGCATCAGGGAGGGTGCACTTTTAGGTTATTGCCATTGCTCTGCCTATTCTTGATATCTTAGAAACCTCTTGCACTGCCGATATATAATTGCTTTTGATATTTATATGTTTTTGGGTTAACAAATATGTTAGGAAGCTTGTATGGGCTTATAACTGAAACTGTGAATCGATACTTGGACAGTGTCCTATCTAATATGGATTTTAAGTTCAACTATAGATGTTATAACCATTCCCCTTTAGCTTTGTGTGTGTGTGTGCGTGCTTGAATGGGAACCTTTCAAGTAAGATCGATCATAAAATGATGCTATGTATATAGCCTATAGAACATAGAGCATACTAAATAATCACCATGCATAAATATTGTTCTTATTTGGAACTCATACATTATGTGCTCATTCTTTCTTCTATTATGCCAGTACAGAACCTGCCTTTCATTGAGAATATGGAGAAGAGATTTAAAAGTGCTAGCCTATTGTTGGATGCAAGCTTAGGACATTGTTTTGTAGATGGCCTGGACCATCGGGATGCAAATGCAATTTACAATTGCTTACGTGCTTATGCTGCAATTGATAACACCAGGAGCGCAGAAGAAATTTTCCGTACAACTACCGTGGCTCCATTGGTACAGAAGATTATTATTCATGGGTCATCGGGGGAGGTAGCTGAGGCATCAAGAGATGAACTAGAGAGTGATTACATACAAATCAAGCAATGTGTTAAGAAAGACTGTAAATTCTTATTGGACATTTCATCTACAGGTATTTTAATTTGCCTTATCTGATGCCATAGTGCGCAAACTGCTAACTGAAGCCTTATGATATTAGTGTCACTACCACATCGTTAGTCCAAGCCACATTGGTTTTTTGGTCTTTTCATTGGCCTATGTCGCATGACACTAGTCAGTTCATTGCTTATCACCTGATTCTCCACTTCCCTTGTCATGCCATCCACTAGTCTTGTATACCATTTGAAAAGAGCGTGTCTTTAATGTACCCCACATAGATACCAGTACAGTGTATTCTTCAATCTTGCAACACTACATAACCACCACATATTCAAGTTTTTCACGCTTTTCATATTTTTGTTTAATACACCCTTTTCTTTTCTTATCTTTCTCTTAGTCTTTGTTGATTCATCATAACATAATATGGTCCCTTTGTATCAAAACAATATTGTATTATAACACAATCTTTATCACTCATATATTTTTTAATGTCGTGACTTATGGTGATGCGTACTGCTTCAACCAGAAAATTCAGGTTTGCACGTGTTTAATTTTTTGGCCAATTCAATTCTGAAAGAGGTTCTCTCAGCATTTCAAAAGGAAAAACCAGGTGCCTTTTCACCTGGAAGGCCTACAGAGTTTTTGAAGAATTACAAATCAACCCTAGATTTCTTGGCTCATCTTGAAGGTAATCAACAGACCTATTTCTCTCTCTTTCTCCAGTATCCTAGGAACTTGAAATGTAGTTTAAGTTTACTGCTGCATAGGAATATATTTTGTTCATTATAGTTGTAACATCCCATGGTCATGCAAGGCTACTGTCCATCGAGATCTGCCGTGACTAAATTTCGGGCAGAACCTATCTACATAGAGTTCATGAAGCAGTGGAACATTGGAGTATATTTTTCTTTGAGGTACTCATGTTCATTTCTTAGATGATTTTTTTTCCTTTGAGAATACCTGAATAACAGTTTGATGACTTGTTGTAATTACCACAGGTTTCAGGAAATAGCAGGTGCTCTGGATCATGCCCTTACAGAACCCACTCTAGTCCCTGTTCAGAATTTACAATCTGGCCAAGCAAATTCTAATGGTTTAACATTAATACAAAGTGTTACTCTTTTGGAAAGCTTGAGATCCTGCTGGAAAGAAGATGTTTTTGTTCTCTCTTGCTCTGATAAGTTTCTTCGGTTGTCCTTACAGCTTCTTTCAAGGTCAGTTTGCACTAGACACTTAGTAGCTCCTTTTTTTCTAACAAATTATAATAATTAAAAGTTAACCATATATTTCTTTTTGCACAAAAGATACTCGAGTTGGCTGTCATCTGGTGTGGAGGCACGGAGGATGAATAATGCAGGTGTCAACCCTGGACGTGAATGGGCTGTTTCAGCTCTCCCAGACGACTTTATTTATGTATGCACATTACACTTTGCCGTGTCTCTCTACTTTTGCATTTTATATCATGCCTATCCCTAGCCCACCCCGGAAAAGAAGAGTATATCTTAATGCTTGATTTAGAGCTCATTCTCATGTTTCTCAAATCTTGTTTAGTGCAAAGCCTTAACGTGAAAATGAGCATTAAGATTCAGATTTTGCTTACAACTTTTATATCCATAATAAGGGTTCCTACTTCCTAGGGTTCCCTATGTTGACAGTCCTAAAACTCTGTGCAGCGTGGAAGGACCTTAGACAATATATTTAATTTGTTATGCTGATAGTTAATTTTTTTTCTCAATAATCGTGGATGATTATATATTAGCAAGTAGCAACATATTAATTGGTGCGATTTGACTTGCAGATAATTCATGATATAAAGTGTTTGGCCAGCGAGATTTGTGGTGATTATTTGGGACATATACTTGAGGTTCTATCCCCATGCTCAGCAGATGTTCTTGATTCAGTAAAACAGAGCATTTTACAAGGGGGGAAATCAATGAATGATTTAACTCCTCTCATTATCAACACAATAGTGAATGTTCTAGTTGAGAAGACCGTTGAGGTAAGCCTTTACTTTTAAAGGCTCTTGCTAGGCCTAACAATTAGCCGGTCACATGGTCTAGTGGCATTTTGAAAGATTAACCCAATGTCAGCTTCTTGTTCCCTCAATCCTTATTCATTTGGTTCTCTTGCTAAATTTCAGCAAGACCTGAGACATGTGAAGGGCATAACTGCTGTCTACAGGATGACTAATAAGCCTCCTCCTGTCAGGCATTCACCCTATGTTACAGGAGTATTGCGTCATCTAAAGGTATGCTCTTACATGCTTTAGCTCTGCTCATTTTGCTTTATCTGACCTCGTGCGTGCTAGTATAGAGACTTATTACCTCAGACTTTTGTTCTGTTAAATTACCTTACTATTGCAGGGTTTTCTGGATGGTGAGCGAGCTATAACATATTTGACAAAGGAAACTAGGAGTCAGCTCTTGCTTAGAGCTGCAACTGAGATTACTGATCGCTATTATGAATTAGCTGCTGACCTCGTCAGTGTGGTAAGTGCCCCAAAAAATTGTCATTAATCTTTCCTACACTGTATTCTTTAATATATTAAACACATTTTTATTATCATGCGCAGGCCAGGAAAACAGAGACATCACTCCTGAGGATACGTCAGGGTGCACAAAAGCGAGCTGGAGCAAACTCGGATGTCTCAGACAACAATTTATCAGAGACCGATAAGATTTGTATGCAATTATTCCTTGATATTCAGGTAAGCATCTGTGATTCTGAATAAGCCTCAACTTGCTCTGTGTTCAATTGGTTGGTTTTTAAAACTCAAATAAGTTGAATAATATGACCAGGAATTTGCGCGCAATTTGTCTGCTCTCGGGGTTGAAGCAGCTGATATTCCATCATACCAGTCCTTATGGCAGTGTGTTGCTCCAGCTGATAGGAAAAGTGTGATTAAGTTTTAGCTAGGCATTTGGTTAAGATGGCTTGTAGATGTAATGCTTTCCCATTTTCAATTTCTTTCACAGATATTTTCTTGTACATTGAATTTTCACCCAAAATTTCATTTTTGTATGTTACTTACATATCATATAAGGTAGTGGTAGCAGTTCTTGGACATTCATTTCAAGTGTTCCTTTCCATAAGTAGAGGTGCTAGCTGCTTTTGTCAAGTTACATTTGGATATTTGACATCAAGAGGAAGATTTTCATATATAATATTTTTATATTGCATATGAAGGTGAAGAGCGAATAGCGATGACATCATGGCGGGTTTTTAGGTCTCATTCTCACCCTGATTTGATTTGGGATACTAAGTCTACATCAGGTTTGGGCATTTTGTGATCACTGAGACTAAAGTCAAAGTCATTGATATGAAAGCAGTTAATGATAAGAAAAGATATTTGAAATATTTATTTTCCGTGATAATCATCTTTTTTGTTTGAAGAAAAACAACTGTCTTTGCTCGATGTTGATACCACCCAAAAATCGTCACTTATTTCCATCTTATAGAGGGGTTCCGGTTGAATTAGTGATAAATTTTTAGATTGAGCTATTCAGGTCATTTCCAAGGTATCATCTCTTATAAAGTTTATATCTTCCATTCAAGAATTCTGTAAGAAGAAAAACTTTCAGGTTGAAAAACTGTAGCTCTCTTCTTGGGCATGGCCAAAGACCAATATCATTAAAAGAATGAATCAAAAACTGAAACAATAACAGCACCTACTCCTACTCTTAACCCCAGTGACATTCTTATCTTGTTCGAGGCGAGCTTGAGAGCTCTTATCATTGGGGGCCTCATTTTCCGCAATTGTAAGAGGGAGATTGAAGAAAGTTAGATGTGAGTCCCCAATACTGCAACTGGTTGTTGCAACTTTGTTATCACTCCAAAACCTATCTTCAGAGAGGTCGTATAGCTTCCTCTCCTTTCTGGTGTTGTAGTAATCAGGATCAAGTTGAACACTAGTTTGTTGTTCCACAACGTGGTCACCCCAAAAATGATCTTCACTCTCTTCCTCGCATGAGGACGATTCGTGCCTGGAATGGCAGGTGTTGATATCATTGTTGTCTATGGAAGATAGGTCGCTAGAGCTGATGGAGGTTCTGGTCTCATGATTAGGACTAGTAGCACAAGATGAGAAGGGTTCTGCAGAAAGTGAAGGACAAAAATGCAAGATTTGGACCAATGAGACATTCTTTCTGACACTACACAAACATTAATAGTTCAGAACTAAAAACTATAGAAAGTACAAAAGTACACAAGATTAGTTATTGTCTGGTTCAGTAAGGAAAAGGTAGGGATAATTGTAAAAAAAATTGGCCGTGTGATATCCGAACTTTGTAAAGTGTAGAGGCATTTATCATGAATTTGTACTCTTTTGTGTACGATTACCGACACCTTTAAAAGTGAATTGAAAATAAGAAAATATTTTTCAAATTTTAAATATAACAAGTAAAAAATATTTCTTTTAATTTAATTATTTTTAAATATTTATCAGCAATGAATTAGATGTATAATTTGAAAAAACAAACATTTTTTTAAATAAGGGAAATCATGTCATCTTAGAAAAATTGGAGATCACGCCATATGCATTTGACTCATTTTCATTCAGTTTTGACGTAATATTTACTAGAATTGTAAGAAGAGAAGAGGTTGATGTTACCATCATAAACACTGTGAAGATCAACCTCGGAGGGTGATTCGAGCCATGGTTGGGAATCGAAAAATGTGTCCTCTCCGCTGCCTGCAAAATATGGGCATCAGAGACAAATTTGAAGGTGAAACATGGTATGCTAAAATCTCACCGGAGGCGTTGGACCTCTGAGAGCCAAATTTGGTGGTCTGATCAGGCTCTGTATTGGTCAGAGCTCCAAATCCCATTTTCTGTTTGTAATGCAACACTTAATTAATTGGAGACCACCGATTTATAGTTTAAAATTAAATTGAATGGAAATCTTTGGAACAGCCGCACCACAATTCACACTTTGTCCTCTACTGCACATAGCTTTGACCAATCAAATAATCTTGAAGAATTAAGCAGCAATCAAATGAGTCTCTACAAAACATTACAAATACAGTCTTGAGCCCGCTAGCAGATCCACCACTCGCTCCATCACGAAATGTTGCAGCCTCTTCAACTGACATGTCAAACTTGTACCTGCTCAATGGAGTAAATAATGTATTGTGAAGAAACAAGAAAAAGAAATCAAATGGTTACTGAGAAGAGCTTCAATACAATACAATACATACCGGCTATCGAGTACACCATAAGCATAAGGGGAACCAGATCCAACTGAGAACCGAGTGCCTTTAAGCCTCCCTCTTTCACTGTCAACACGGTACAATCCCGGAGCCTTTAAAAACAGTGGAAAACATTATCAGAGTCAAATTGGTGCAGAGGGAACTTATTTTCATAACAAGTAAAAGCCTTTACCGTCACATCCCATCCTGCAATCAACAGAGAGCCCCATTCCACGATATGAGTACATTTGCAAGCATCTTTGAAGCTCCAGTCACAGAAATTCTACGCTTATTTGCCTACGATAAAAAATACAATGAGGGAAGCCATTCGAATTCAATGCAATAAACTCATTTTATATTAGAGCCCAAGTTCACCAACTTACCCCAAGACTCAATGAAAAGGATAAGTAATAACATAGGAACATAAGGCTGAGGATAATTGCATAATGTAATGAAGCTTCTAAATAAACTGAAGCAAACTATTTAGTTTCCTAGCTAGTATAACTTATGGAATTGGCATATGGTTCAAGAAATGAACAACTGTAATGGATATGCACCATGGCATTCAAGTTTACAAATGAAAGGGGACATGAGTTATTGTAACGGTAAAATTTTCAATCTACATATAGTTAAGAAATGAAATGATGTAAATTACCTTAATGCCAAGATTTCTATGCCAAAACTGGCAATCAGCAGCTCCTTCAGCCATTGTTCCAAGCATGTAAGGATTAATTTCAATGGTTTCTTTCAGACTGAGATGCTGCAAATTGAAACAAAAGGGGCGTGATTAAGAAAATGTTTTGGAAAACAAAAAACATAAATGGAATCCTTGATCTCAGTACATACATATGTACCCTCCAATGCTAGCTCGAGAATCGGCAGCTACCATCGCCCCATCCTTAAATATGAAAGCAAGTGTCGTAGTTCCTTTACTTGGCTTAACCATTTGCATGCCTTCTTTCACAACCCCATCAAACTGAAATAACATATTATAGCAATCAAATTCAGAATAAATTGGCTTTTCTCAAAATATTGAGTTATCCGGTTTTTTTGGCTCTTCTCTTTTTTCTTATATCTCGTTTCCTTAATTCTCATGTTTTTTTCTAGCTTTGTTGATGTAACTATCCGGCTTTTTTTTTCTTCTTGAAAAATCTTGCTAGCTTCATCAATAAAATCTATCATTTTGCTGAACAAAAAAAAATTTAGAATAACAAAAGAAAGAAGAGCATAGTGGAACCCTTCATGAATGTCACAAAATAACAAATCAATAAGGTAACTACGAGCAAAGAAGAAGATTCTTAGTACTTACACAAGTGGTAGTGGGGAGCTCAAAAGATGCAGCTGTTAACACTCCTCCACCCAACTCACTGCTAAACCCTGATTGAGTAGAGAAGGATGTAAGACATTTATATCAATATAGCATGCTTTAGAACAATAAAATAGCATTACTAAATCGAAACCTGCGGAAGCTAAACGGATCTACAAACCTCCCGCCATAGCCATTAATGAAGAATACTCTTGAGGTTTTGGTGCTTCTAAGCCCTCTCACAACACTCTTTGATGGTGTATGAATCTAATTTTCAGAGTTGTGAGGCTTAAGGACCAAACTCATCATTTATAATGCATGCAAGAGCTCTACTCATCATAGAGCTCATGATTGATAACATGGATTGATTGCAATATGATGAAATAGGACCACACAAGTATTACTTGCAAGCAAAGTCTTGAGTATGCTTCAAGAAATGTCTCATGAATTGACTCCATTTATATTAATAAAATAATATGTCAACAAAGGATTCAAGACCAGTTGTGTCGAGCTTCATGGTTATAAACCTACAAGAAAAATGAAACCAACAATACTATTAACACAATAATTGGTTAGTTTTAATCAACAATTGCCCGACAGAAGTACACAACCATTTCACTATTTTTAACTTATAACATAATTGAAGTTTTTGTTTAAGAAGATCCAACAAGCGGCTGATTAACCACGTTCAGAAGAATTCAAGATGTGGTGAGACATTGAACTACAACGAAGGATTATATCACCCACAGACCCACTACACCTATTCAGTTTTCATCAATAATTGCCCAACACAACTATTCACCATTTTTTTAACTTATCTGGCATTATAATAATTTAGGTCTTTCTTTAAGAAGATCCAATGAGCGGCTGATTAACCACCGTTAGAAGAACTCAAGATGCAGTGAAATTAAACTAGAACGGAGAGTTTTACCATTCACTGCAATGCAACTATTGGGTTTTCATCAATAATAGCGTAAAGTTGTTAAAATTCTTCAATCAATCAACAATGCTAATTGAGCACAACCAAGTGAAAGTGAAAACATTCTAATATAGTCAAACAATCATGGAAGATCACAATAGGCATATTGCTCGCTTAGCCAAAAATACTTAAAACACAAATGCAGCAACTAGCTAAACATTATTGTTTTGGGTTCTGTTTACTTCCTCGGAAATAAAGAGAGCATCCTAAACCTAACACCACACAGAATGACAAAATATATAAGAATGGATGCTTCAAATTTCTTTCTTCACCAAACAGAGTGCCCGGTTAAGTTCAGAAAGCAACCTAAATCAGTACGACCTTAATGCATACATACAATAGACGAAAACATCGAAACAAATAAAATAAATAAAAAAATCAGTTCAATTAAGCGCAGATTTTCTCCGCAAAAACTCAAGAACGTACCTTGGGCCAGCGAGAGAGAGAGAGCCAAATGGTAAAGAGTTCACTCGAGGATGGCAACGGGGC
>JAYMTP010005462.1:0-13329 GCA_036897365.1 Geranium brycei
ACCTTTTACACTGCCAATACAATAAAAATGGCAAGACCTACTTCCTTCCTTCACATATTTGAATGAACTTTGAAAAAAACAGTATGCCCGCAACATCGAGGAAAATCTTATACCATGTCAAATAAACATAAGTAAGCACTTCATCAAGATTTTAAAAGGCAAAATTAGGAACCGGGGCATCAGGCAGCGGCGAGGAGGGAGAGGACCTCGTACCCGAGCCCATATTTGCAGGGGTCGTCAGCCAAAACCTCCGAAACCAAAAACTAATCAAAACCCCAAAATGACATGTTTTGAAAATTTGAAGCCAAACCAAGGACAATTTTGTCTTTTTACTTCAGAAATTAATGGAAAAGTTAAGGGTTCTTGCTATCTGTCCGTTTTTTATATTTCGGGGGACTGGATGTCCACTTTTAAAAATGGGTGTAGCTAGGTGTCTTTTGACCAAACTTGGGTGTGGCTAGGTGTACTTTACCCTTTTTTTTATTTAGCTAGGATGCTAGTCTACAGCTTATCACCATCTTCTTACGCATGTAGTCAGATCCCTGTTAGTGTTGCGAACTTTTTCCACCTTCTAATGATTTCGTCACAAATCTATCATGTCATTAACATCTACCGGTTTTCCTTTGTTAAAATAATATGCTTATTCTTTTATAATGATTAAA
The DNA here is from genome assembly GCA_036897365.1 of Geranium brycei. Taxonomy (NCBI): domain Eukaryota; kingdom Viridiplantae; phylum Streptophyta; class Magnoliopsida; order Geraniales; family Geraniaceae; genus Geranium; species Geranium brycei. The sequence goes on from JAYMTP010005462.1 coordinate 663, forward strand.
ATAATAGAGTTTAGGAAATTTGAAGTTTTAAACATAATTAGATTAGATCAGTATATTTTGGATGCTTTCTGATTCTATATTAAGAACTCCATAGGAACTAATAGTCTAATATGGATCTAGGCAGTCATATCATGTCTGACAGTTACGGGGGATGGAGCTCATCTGTTCACCTAGTCATTCCATGATCTTATTGCAGGATGTGTTTCAATTATTTCTTAAACTAGGGGAACCTCATTAACTTTTACCATGATATCCGTTTTTGGACTAAATTTAAGAAATGATATACATGGAGTTAAGTCCTAAAAACTGTAGAAGTTAGTAGTTGCATTGCTACATATTCTAACTTGTACAATACTCTGTTTGCTAGGGATATATAATTATTATTAACAAGTTAACACTTGAGTTATCAATTTTTCTTACGTGCAGATTGAAGAAGCATCTAGACCAATTATTCTTGAGTGGGTGATAGCTCAGCACAAACGCATCTTGGAATGGACTGGTCGTACATTTGATCTGGAGGTTGGAAAACATTGATAAAAAAAGAAAACTGCATTTCATAACTACACACGCGTCTGGCATCACATTTAGTGCATTACAATATTAATTTTGTATATTATCTTTTTTGAGCACATGCAGGGTTGGGAGCCTTTATCATCTCAGCAAAGACAAGCAAAGTCAATTATCGAAGTATTTAGGATTATAGAGGAGGTACATCTTTAAGTGTTGTGCCCATTGTTTGGTTTTTCTGGTTACATGGTTTATATTAAATTCTTGCAGACCAACCCTCAGATACTATGGCTTCATAGAATTTTCTGAACTGAGCTTCTTGTGTGAAATTTTTCATTTGCATTTGGAGATATCACTCGTCTTGTTTCTGTGATTTTTTATTTTGTAAGCAAAGGTTGAATATCGGAGAAAACCTTAGATATGTCCTTTCAGTTGTTTCTACATGTCCCTTATATTTTATGATGTGATTATTTATTGATTTATATACATCCTAAAAAAGTCTTGTCTTCCTGTCTTGTTCCATAAATCTTATGTCAAATTTTACTCGCAGACTGTGGATCACTTATTTGGCTTGAATCTCCCTATGGATACCACACATTTACAAGCTCTACTATCTATAGTTTTCCACAGCCTGGACGTGTATTTGCAGAAATTGCTCAGCCATTTAGGTATCGTTTGTTCATTTTACCAGCTAAATTAAGATGGGATATTCCTTATTTTCCCTTGTTGAATTTCACCTGATCTAAGGACACTTGATGTATGACTGAAAAAACACAAACCAGGCAATCAGTCATTTGCTTAGCCCAGTTGTATTATCAGCCAGCAAATTAGGACTGGATTCTTCTCTTACATTGTTCTTAAATTCACCTGATAAAAAGTAGATTTGATGTATGATTGAAAACACTGATACCTGGCATTTGCTTAATTAAGTTGAGCTGTTTGGTGGGGCTCAGTGGCCATTTGAAGTGTAGGTAATTCTGTTTTATTCTTGTCGTGGAATTTGGTGTAGGCTTGTGGTACATACATTGTATCACGCCATTCTCACAGCTCAGAGACCATGCAGATATCATGTCGTCTGTGACGTCCTTGACCTTATGACTGGTGGATCTGAAGCAGATTTCTACTCAATTATGTTCAGTGAAGAAACTGATGCACTATGAATTGATGAGCATATTTGTGTTCCTGATTGTCAGGCCTAGTTTTTCTTATGACCTGTAAACTTTCTGCTTGGCTCTTATATTCAACATGATATAGTGTTAATACTGATAGAGAAAAAGTTTATGTACTTCCAAATTATTTTTAATTGACGTGCATTTTTCTATCCAGACTGCTAAGGATATATACCTTGATATTGCAGTTGAGAAGACTCATCTATATCCTCCAAAACCTCCTCTAACTCGATATAAGGAGGAGGCAGTAATTCCAATTGTCAAAAAGAAGTTGCTTGAGGGAATGGTTTTGGATGACAATGTGAAAAATAAGTTAAATGAAATGACAGCATCCAAAATTTGCATCAGATTGAACACTCTTCAAGTGAGTTCATCCCCTGCTTTATTTATTTATGTTGGTCACATGTTCTCTTTTGCTAATTTTGTAGGTTCAAATATGTCTCTAGAAAAGTGTTATATTTTCCTTATAAGTTTTCTTTATTAAACCAAGTATTTAAAGCTATAGGCATTTATATCAAATAAATATGAGAGGACCATATGAATTGAATTTTAAGGTCATGATTTATGTGGTATATATATGTTTTAAATTTTGATAAAGGTTATTTTTTAATTTGTTATGTGAAAAGTAAAGTTCTCAAAGAAGCTTTTTCATCTGTTCCTAACCTGCTTAGTTGAACATGTCTATTTCTATTCTCTATGGTATGTTGATTTCTTTTTATTAAATACTACATTTTTCTTTTTCCTCATTCCAAATAAATTTCGGTCACGTATCTGTGGATTAGTGGATGTGTTCTAAGTTAATTCACTGTCATATTTTCTTTTGTGACTATTGCAGTATATTCTGAAACAAATTGGCACACTGGAAAATAGCATAAGGAAACATTGGGAACTTGTCCAACCTTCTGGTAGTCAAAGGCATGGTAAGTTTTATGAGTGGGCTGTGAATGGGAACCCTGAAACTTAGTGATTTACTTGATTCTGTGTATTTTCTACAGGAACCGATTTCAGATTTTCATCTTTATTAGTTAGTTTGATTTTCTAGGATAGTATGGTACATAACTGCCGAAAAGGCTATTACATGAGGCTTACTTGTCATATTTACGTCATTCAGCAAAAGAAGAGCCTCTTGGATCTCAGGAGAGTGACTCACTAACCCACAGTGAAGCAGTCAATGAGCTTTTTCTGACTACCTTTGACTCTCTCAGAGATACGGCAACGGATGCTATCAGCAGACTTTGTGACATTATTGGTGGGTTAATGAACAACTTCATTTGCACTGCAATTCATATTGGGAAATTGAATTCTCTCAATTTCTAATCCTTTCTTTCTAGGAGCGAGAATTGTGTTTTGGGATCTGAAAGAGACATTACTGTTGGGTTTATATCGTGGGAGTGTTGAAGGTGCTCGATTGGATGGCATTCTTCCACGTGTTGATACTGTAAGATACTAAACTGGATTTCTTCCTTTATCACATGCATGTATGAAAAATATATACAACATTTCAGTTTTCGAACTTTGTCGTGGGAGAGTTGAACTTTGTCCCAGTTTTGATACTGTTGATCATAATTGCTAATTGCTACTAGCCTACTATTATTATTCTTGATTTTGTATATGATGTGTAATTTGGGTGTTATATATAAACCTAAAATTTCATGTAGGTCCTCAACCAAATATGTGGTTTGATTGATGATACACTCAGAGACCGTGTGGTATTAAGCATCTGTCGAGCATCAATGGTTTGCTCCCTTCCTCAAAATTTTCTGTTATGTCCAATTTATTTGTGGCTTTTGCTTTAGTATGCTTTATTGTTTCAGGAAGCTTTTGTCTGGGTAATGCTTGACGGAGGCCCTTCTCGTGCGTTCTCTGATTCAGATATGATTCTGATGGAAGATGACCTCAATGTATTAAAGGTTCGTGCTGTACACCAATTATCAAAAAGATAACTTTGGGTTCTGTTTCATTATTTGATTCTTGTACTTCAAATAAATTACAAAGAATATCATATTAGACTAGAATGTATTAACATAAAAGGCTAGAGAAAGGAAAGAGAAGATTGGAATATATAGTTATATGATTTAAGGACACGACATATATAATTGCTTGGCATATGGAATTGAATTATTTTCCCTGTGTTAGTGGTAGAATATGAATGTTCACTCACACACTTAACACATGTACTATTTAAATTACGAATAGAATACTTATCCTCTATTCTTGGGAGGACAATGCAAGGACATACAATTTATTCCGGAGCATCGTATTTTCTAAATGAGAAAGTTTACAATTGTTTAGTTAGTGATCCCTATGTCCACTTGCTTTCACTCACGTCACTATATTGTCATTCTCATTTTATGAATGGGAAACAACATTTGCATAATAGATGGTCTGGCAATGGGGATGGGAATAAAAAAGAAGCTAAACCCTATACATATTAATAATATCCGTTCTTATATCTAAGCCCTTATACAAATGCAGCCTTAGACTATTCAACTCACAACCAGTTAATAAAAATCACTATGTCATGAAGATGCCATCAGCCCTCATCATCTGGGTCTCTCTGTTCTTTTTGTAATAAGCTATGCTATGTGATGCACTATAGGATTTCTTCGTTGCTAATGGAGAAGGCCTTCCACGGTCCTTAGTCGAAGAAGAGGCAAAGTTGGCTGAGCAGATACTGAAGTTATTTTCTCTTCAGGTTTGGTTGTTAACTATCGTGATTTGCGAATTAGATTATGCCCGTAGTGTAAGGAAATATATGAAATTGAAAATCTTACAATTTGTTTTTATTCTCCAGACTGAAGATGTCATTCAATTGCTTATGACTGCTAGCGAGCATATCTCAGCAGGACTAGATCCTCATAAACATGGGCGCAATTGTATGGCAGATGCTCAAACTTTAATGAGAGTTCTATGCCACAAGAAAGATAGAGAAGCCTCCAAGTACTTGAAAAGGCGCTATGAACTCCCAATTTCATCAGGTGATATTTCTATTTCGATTTGATTTCGGGGAATATATAGCACCCACTTCTTGGTTCTAAACGATTATTTAAGACCATTCAGGCTCACAAGTTTGAATTAGAGTAACTGCTCAGATTAGGGAGTGAAACAATAAACAATTCCTATGGCTAGTTATGCCACTCAATAAGTATGGCGCATTGCACCATTTCCTTCTCTCAGAAAATAGTCTAGGAATTAAATATTTTGTTCTCAATTAGATAGATTATCTACTAGCTAATCTTTTGGATTGATGAGCGAAAAAGAACTATTTTCTGATATTATTGCTTTTAATTCGTTTATGCTCTCTGCAAAATCCAACCATCTTTGTCTCAGTTGATTGCACACTTGTATACAAGCTCTGATCAATCTTTTTCTTCTGATGCTCGTATATGCTCTATTTTATGGCAGTCATAGATTTTATAAGCTCATCATCTTTGTTTTTATCTTTTGACAGAGTACGATGACATGCCTTCGGATGAGTCAACTTTGAGATCACCTTTCTTGCCTGATATTTTTAAGCAGAGCTCCTCATTCCGTTGGACCAAGTCGGACTCAACTTTGAAATCGCCTTTCATGTCTGATATTCTTAACGGAAGCTCCTCATTCCGTTGGAATAAGGATAATTACAAGTCACTGAAGAAGAAATTTCAAGTAGCAAAATCAGGAGTTTGGAATGTGGCATGGTGACAGACAGTTCTGCAAGTCACAACATTGTGTTTTCAAGAGACATACCATTTTGTCAAGAAGATACGTAAATGTTACAGATTGACTTGTCACTCTGATTATCTTATAAGTTATAACACAACATTCCCGGCAGAGCAAATTTTAAGTTCATGTATACAAAGTTGTCTGAAGATGCCAAACTAGTTGTAAATTGAGTTAGCATGTGCACCCACTTAGACAAGATTGTACTTTGAATATTAGTGTTATTGACTCTTTATTTATGCTTATTTGTGTAATCGATAAAATTTTCTATTTGTTCGTTCGCATTCATTTCTTTTGTACAATCCTTTTTTAATTTTAGTATGTTTTGAGGATGCATGTCAATGAAGTTAGGACGTAGACTGTTTTTTTTTTGCCTCTATTACTTACTGTATAGTGAATAGTAAATGTCACCTTAGTGTGTCTATAAATAAGAGGGTTTGACACTTGTTACTTTTGGATCATCTTGAGTCGAGTCTACCTACCGAGCTTGTAAAATAAGAGTTCACTCGAGGGTTTGTAATTCTTGGTGTTTTCATCAATAAAACTTCCTCCTTATTAGTGTGTATCTTATGTGTAATCACTTTACTCTATTTCTCTGCTTTTCTACCTTAATCTTTAATATTTCTTTAGGAAATTTGGTACTTTTCAAGAAAACTAGATTGCATATTATTGTGCTATGTTGGATAAGTTCTGACGTGTGTTGTAGGGCTCGAGTCATGGCTTATCTCGGCGCACTAACATTTTTGTTTGTCATGTATCAGTTTTAAGGTTATTTTTGAATAACCAAAAGTGGGTTGCATTTGAATGCAAATTAGAGTCCACACAACAATTTCAAATCATCATAATCGGATTGCGGCGCCACGTGGTGCGCCGTTGGCGAGACAGTAACGAAATATGGAAAATGCAATTCGATAGCACTGAAGAGAGTCAAGCTAGCAAGTCAGCTTGTCCTCTTCCCGGAAATTTACTCCTTTTCAAACACCAATTCTCCATCACGTGACTCACACAAACACAACCACAGATAGTGAAACAAAGCAAACTCATAATTTGGCCGACCAGACCAAATCAAATCCGCAACCCTTTCTTATTTTTAAGTTGCATCATAAAAAATAAAAATAAAAAACATTTTACTTACATCGAGTAGTAGAGTATGAACGATCATAACTCTGTAGTAAAATGTCTCAAAATACGAGCAATCAAATCTTCTGCTGCTCCCGACACGTCACGCCTCCACGTGAGACCGCGGTGACCGGCATCCCAATCACGGTCTGACACGCGTCGCTCGATGGCGACCCCTCCACCTTCACCGCCAGGTTCACGACCCCGTGGGTCCTGGTCCCGTCCCTGCCCCGCAGCCGGTAGCTCAGGTACCGGACCGACCCCGACGGCGTCGGGAACTCGACGTCGACGGCCGGGATCTGGCACCATCCGAGCCGGGTCTCGCCGGCGATGAGCCGCCGAGTGAACAGCTGCAAGTATATGGCCGATCTATGAGCGAAAAAAGAAGGGTCCAGCGGGACTCGAAACCTGTCGCCCCAACAAGACTCGGAGCCGCCGCGCTCGTCGACACGAGTGCTGTACACGTGGCACTTGTGGGGTCCGCCGGCGGCGGTGAGGGTGACGAATGGCCTGAGGCGGCGGTGGGAGAAGGAGTTGGGGTTCTTGAGGCCCTGAGCTGAAATGACGGTGATCTCCATGATCAGTGATGTTGAGTTGTGGTAATAATTGTTGGGAGTGAACATGATTGATATCTCTAATAAATGTGAATATATCAGAGATGGGTTTGATTGATATCTCTATTTATTTAATGAATAAAGAAAGAAATGAGAGAGAGAGAGAGAGTTTTCGTGGGAGTTGCTCACATGGTGCTCTGCAGTTTCGCTGTGGAATATAAATATATTTGTGTGCGGAGATGAAACAAAACACGAATACATACGGCAATAAAAATGAGTTAAAACTTAATGGATGTTTCTATGAAGACTCGATCGCGTGTTCAAAGCTTACAGCTACTAGTGCTTGTGGTGACACGTTTTGCGAAAATAGCGTGTGCGCTCTAATACCAATATTCTCGTTTTGCTATTAATTTTCTTCCCTCATATGATACTATATATTTCTAGAAATATTAAATTTTATAATTAAAAAATATATATTTAGTGACCCTTACATATTTTTTATTATAAATAATGTGTAATCTATATTCAAATTTACTATATTAAATTAAATTTTATGATTAAAATATTTATTACTACCTACTGAGTTTGACTCAAAAGTTAAGGGTTTACTTGTTTCTGATCTCAACATGGTATCCTCGCCTTGACCAAGAGGTAGTTGCTGGATCGGAGCGTGAATCGATCGGATCTTCAACTCTTGATCTTCTGTGTACCCTCTCTGGTCTTGATACTCTGAATCCGGCCAATACTCGCCGGATCCGGCAAAATACGACCGATCATTTGCCCGTTCTAGCCTATAGTCTTCAGAATCTCCAATAATTTGTCGTCGAAGCAAACTTGGTCTCCATAACCTTGTTGTAGCAAGATTTCTTCAAGAATCATCAAAAGAACCCCGAAAATTGCCGGACAGTATGAAAATCACTGGCCGGAGGGCGAGGCCGGCGAGCTTCTCCCACCACTCCAAAACTCACACATACACAGAATGACACACTTTGAAAATTAGGAAACTGACCAATGACATTTTTGTTTTTATACTTTCAAAATTAGCATGTTCCAAGTGAAAATTTCTCATACCTCAGTGCAGCTAACTAACCAAATTTTATTTAAGGATGACTATGTGAAAAACATATTTAGTTGGGTATAGCTATCGGTTGTTATTATATACAATTATTGGAATTTTACTTAGATCAAAATCTCACGTCATAAGAGTATGAAACAAAATAATAGTTTATATACACAGTAGACTCAAATCCTACTAGACTAATCTCTTGAGTAAAATGTGGCATCTAATATGTGTAAATTTCGTTATATATGGAGTGTTCCTTTTTGATAAAGGCATAGGTTCTCCCCTCCCACGAGTCAGAAGTAAGCTCTAACGTGTACATGTGTTTTTTTAAAAGCAAACCGAAGTTCATTGATATTACGAGACGGAAAAAACTCCGCAACCAAAGATTGAACATCAGTCGTGTACATTTTACAAGTAAACAGTAAAAGACAGCCTTAAGACACCCTACCTCTTTGGACGCTTCCAGGCAACCACGTCGGACAAACCGACAACCGAAAAAAAAACCACTAAACCAACTAAACATGTCGGATACTCCGAAAACCGCTAAACAAACTAGAAATAAAACATGAAACACAAACTAACAACACACCCACTACAACACAAACAAAAAACACATACCACCATTCCACCATTCTCGGGGGGACATCCTCTCATTTGAGCCCATGCATACTCCTCAAGTATCTCTCACGGGGGTATCCGATAATCACCCATTCCTAGGTTTCTCGGCGTGTTCCGTTCATAGAAATCTCACAACTCAATGTTAGTCTAGATATTACTTGAGAGAATATCCCCAAGAGCCTAGCGAAAAAATATAGCCAAATATTTGTTAATGGTACTACTTCTTGGTAAAGGCTCAAGTCCAGTCTCAACGTCTCAATGTAAACTAGTCAAATATCTACGATATGTATTTCCACAACCCTAATCGACATCATTTAATGCATTGTATAGCTTTTAAATCAAACCATGACAAATCTTAATGTTTATATATTGAACTAACAAAAGGGTAAATATTAGTTGGATGGTCCATCCATCTAATATTAAGTAATCACTAAGCATGGACATTTCAACAACTATGTATTTGTACATAATGCAGATCAATTGCTGTATTTGAGTCCCATAAAATATGTATCCGCCGAATTCAGAGAAGTTGCCATGAAAGTGTGGCACATTCATCATATCAATTGTCGCAAGCAGACCAGTTCAAATACGAATGTGCAACAACTATTGAGTTCCAATAATTTAAAGTCACACACTATTTTCTCAACTTAATTTGGTCTAATACTCTGACTTGTTCACTTCTTGAATGCATATAAAGTCTTTGCTTCTGATGAGATGATTCATAAGCTGCTAGCTATGTCCAGTGATGAGTGTGGAAATTTACTTGAAAGTTGCACTTGTCTTTTTCTATCATTCCTCAATTTCTCTGAAAATTACATTATTTTATTCTAATATTTGTGATGCTCTCATGACCACACCCAACACTGGGGCATCAGGCACACATCCAATTTCTCATTATTTTCATTTGATGGGTCCCTTTAGAAATAAGATAAAACATATTATTATTACACACTTAATTTTTAACAATTTCATTCGAGCAACTCTAACCCTAATTGCTAAATTGTCAGAAGTTATTCTTTAATAATAGTAAAATATCAAGGTTCATTCTCAATCTAAGGTACACAAAATTTGCTCTAAATATTACATTAACACATTTTTTTTAAATATTTTAATAAAATGATTAAAATATATTATCTTATTCATATGTTATATTATTATATTTAATAAATTGTTATAAGAAATATGTCTTATTTTAATATTTTTTAAATAAATTGTTTTTTATTTCATAATTTTCGTAAGTGCATGTCATTGTTTTTTTTTTAATAATTTAGTAAATTTGTATTTATTTTTATCGATAATTTTTATTATTTATATATTCGATTATGTGTATTTAACCTTAAATCGCGTGCGGTTGTTTTCTGGCGCATCTTTGGCTTAGATGTGTAGGGTTTTTTCTCTCAAGTTGAGAGCGTTCGCCTCTGTAGCGTTTTCCAGTGTGCATCGGTGGTGTTGTAGATGTGGCAGTTTCAGGTGAGTTTTGTTGGATTTCGGGATGGAAGATTTTCGCGAGTTGTGGCAGAATTTCACCGGAATTAGGGAGGGGAAGGTAGGGTTCGTCTTGGGCGATCCTGCGGAAGGCGTTTTGCCGGTGGTTGACGGCCGTAGTGACTCGGGGGAGCAATTTTGGACAGTAGAATCTGATCCATGTCTGGCTTGTTTTTTCATCCAGTTCAATTGGTTTGTTTTCCCGGTGTTCAATATCTGCTTGATGGCTCGGTATTGGGAGGGATCGGGGGTTCTCTAGCGTCGATGGGCTGATCCTAGTAAGCACGAAGAGCTTGGAGGACTTGGATTATTAAAGATTCGTGATTTCTCTACAGATGTCGATCACCGTCGTTGGGGTAAGGATATTGATTGTAGGGTTGATCGAGGAAGCATGTTTAATGCGTTCTGCGGTGGGATCATGAGGTTTCTCCATCCATTATAGGTGGAGGCTGTGGCGCTGTATAATGCTAACTGGTTCGAGTCGATTTGTCTACGGGGTTATCAATGAACTATGTTTAAAGTGTTCTGCAGCGGGATTACGGGGTTTCTCCATCAAGTCGAGATAGAGGTTGTGACTCTGCATGATGCTAAATAGGTCGAGTCGTCTTGCCTCCGATCTGTGATCTTGTTGGTTCATCGTTTTATTACTACTATATTTACTACTGAATCGTGGTTAGATGCAATGCTAGCTAAGTTTGTTGTTAACTTCCCGGTTTCGAAGTTCAGGCGGAGGTATTGTCTCATCGAATCTTGTCATTGTATAAGTTCAACATGTACCTAATCTTGTTTGCATAATAAAATTGGATGTTTTTTTTAAAATAAATACTTTTAGAACTAAGGAATGCATCAACCATTAAAATTTAAAAACTTATGACAACGGTTTCATTAATCCATTGGTCAAGTCTCTAGTGTTTATACCAACAATTTAACAACCCGCAAATCACGCAATAAATCAATTATAATATATATTATTGTCTATTTAAATACATGTAATAAGGTATGTATAAGTTCCTCATGCTCAATAAAATAATCAAGAAATTTAGCTTTTCGTCAAATTGTGTTAAGAGTTCTTTTCTCTTAGCCGACTTATGATTAAAATCCACGTTACACAAATTCATTCAAAAATCATATAAGAATATACAATAACTCGCCATTTCCCATTAATGTCAACGTTTCTCGGTTCACACATCAAAAAGAATTGTAACAGTCAATCACAACAACAACACACAACAAAGTGAACGTGTTCAGCAATATAACCTAAAAGAACACGAAACCAGACAACTCAACTAATCAATGATTGCAACACAAACACTGGAAAAAGGGAACATAAACCACGCCATCGTCGTCGATCCACTTCCTTATTAGGCCCATTAACCGATTATGGGCCCAAGAGCCCAATTCAAGAGCCTTGTGTGAATAAAATAAAAAGCCCATATATGCGACGTAAACAACGTAACTAACTTCGAGAAGGGAACATGCGCAATAAATGTTTCGTTCAACACATGAAATATCAGACGCATTTAAGTTTATAACAAATAGAAATTAGTGCTTGAACAATACTATACAACTTTCTCATCTCATTTTGACTTTCATTTTAAGCAAAAAGCCAGCTTTTGAGAAACTTCCACCACCACTCTCTTATTTTCGGGCCCGCCTTCTAGAAACAACTAGAGCGTTCCAGTTCCTACTCAAAATTTACAATTGAGGACACACACGTGGCCCTCACGTGACTCTTCCCTGTCTCTACTCTCTATCCGATTCCGATCAAATCTACCCTTTCGGGCCCTATGATTTCCCCAGCTCCAGCCACGCTCCATCCCGACCGTTCCGCTCGGGACTCCCGACCTCATCCAACGGCTCTGATTTGATCTCGGGGTCACGCTTCTGTTCCTTCCGACACTGCTCCTCCTCCTCTTCCCTCCTCGCGCGCTTCGCGCCTATGGACACCCCGAACAGTTTCGGGGTGACCTCGTTGCGGCCCCTCCTGTTCGCGGCGGTCTCGACTTCCCTCGAGACCGCCGCGAACAGATCCAACGGCCTCCCCTCCGGCGGGAGGGCTGCGGAGGAGGGGTATGATTGTCCGGCGGCGTAGCTCGACATGAGCGCTATTATGTTGCCGTACAGTCCTCGCAGCTGAGCCAGCTCCTGGCTCAGCTGCGAGTTCTCTCTCCTCAGCCGCTCGTTCTCCTCCAGTAGCTCCGGCGCGGTGGTGCAGCTCGTGTGCCGGGGGAGAGCCGCCGCAGGAGCGGTGGCAGGCGACGAGTTCGATGAGATCACCTGCTCGTCGCCGGAGTTCCCCGGCGACAGCGCGACGGGCACCGCCGCTACCGCCATCGTCACGGCTGCCGCCGCCGCGACGGCGGCGGTCGCGGTGGCGGAGGACGCGGCGGAGGAGATCTTCCGGCGCTGGATGTCGCGGAGGAGGCTCTTCTCGCCCTTCCTGAAGCAGT
>JAYMTP010005463.1:0-13329 GCA_036897365.1 Geranium brycei
AAACTGCCCATTGCATTAGAAAATTTAAAATATAAAATGAAGCCAATTGCTCTTTCACGTAACTCTGCATGGAAGACCGATGGGCTTCAACACAATGTTGCATTTTTAATGCAAGAGTAGTTTGATCTGTTTAGAAAAATAGAAAATCGTGTGACATGATCATTTTTGAAGTAGAGGGTTATAATATAATCTCTTTTCAAGTTTAGGGCAGTGACAAACAGTTTTTAAGTTTAGGGTAGTAACATGATTTTTGTGCATAGTTTAGGGTAGCGATATGGATAATGGATTTTCATCTATGTGAAAATCTGCTGGGAATATCTTTTTTGAATACATGAAAGAGAGAGTAGTACTTCCAATCAATGTTCTAAAAAATGCTAGGCGTTAGTCGGGCAGAGAGGGTCTTCTGGGGACTAATAGGGAATTAGTCGGGGATTAATCGGATTTAAGTACTAATCAGAAATTAACAGAGGATTACTCGCGGACTAGTTGGACAAGTCGAAGATTTTTAGAACACTGTTTCCAATACTATAACCAAACAATTGCATCCAAAAGCACCTCGACGCCTTTATGCTAAACTTTATGAGTCACTTCAAGCCTATTTATTTCGCCATATTTTCGTTATAGTTGTGCCGTTTTTCTTATTGATTGAGTTCTTCTTCCCGTGGCTAGAAACAAACCCTAACTGTACCCAATTCACGCTTATTACTCTCCAACCCTAAATGCGAACCAAACTGATAGAAGTTCGGTTCTTTTCGTTACATTTCCTTTATTCCTTGCAGTTGGTGGATATATTGATGGAAAACGGACCCGACTTCTGGGGCACTCCAATGGAAGTGAAGAAGGAGCTTTTATTGAATCTCCACGAAGCTGCTTCAACGATGGACTCACCCGAGGAATGGGAAGGTGCAACGCCCGACCAGCTCTTGTTGCAGTTGGCATCGGCTTGGGAAATCAATCTGCAACAACCTGGGGAATGACATTATACCGTATTTTATAGGAATTTGACTACAACGTTGAATAGACGGACAAGGTACATTTGAAGACCAAGCGTCGGTTCGTGAAGTGACACAAATGCCTCATGTAATAAGCACGAGATTGCTGGCTCTAATCCCATGTTCGCGGTATTGCTGATTAAAAAAAGAAGGTACATTTGCAGATATGCTATTTGATTGATATGTTTGAAGGTATGTAGAACTTGATGCATATTCTTTTGAGTAAATATATGATTTTGTTTGTGGTTTAGACATTGTTTGTGTCACAATGTTCTTGTACACTTGCACTTCAACAAGGTTCTTGTTTTGTTTGTTTCTCAGAATGGCTTTTGTTGTTGCTTGATACCAGTAAACTTTCTTCTCCCAAATCATTCATGTGAAATGATATTCAAAGTATCCATGTTAGATTTTTTTGGCTTTAAATTAATTTAAAGTCATAATTTATGTAAAAAAATTGTATTTCCAACGGCTTCAACCTCACACTTTCTATAAGAAGTTCGTTAGTTCAAATTTCTTTATAAGGGGTAAGTGGGATTTTCAAATAAAGTAGAAAATGTGTAATATTTAAAAGTAATGATTTGTAAAAATAATAATACAAGTACTTATAACCCGATAACGTTCAAGAAACTAAACCTTACATCAATCCATTTCAAGAACCTGAATTAACATTTTCTATAAGAACATGAACAAAGACACTACAAAGACAGTAACAGACAAAATCCTTATCTTAAAATGTTGTGAAACCAAAAAAGAAAAACGAAACTTGAAAGAAGCCGAAACAAGTTCATGTTTCCCAACCTTTTTGCTTTAAGCTTCCTTGTCCTGATCGCTTGTTTTCACTAGCTTCTCGCCTTGATCTTCGTTCTTCGTTAAGTACTCGAGAGCGGCGACAACATTGCTCATCAGAGGCCTCCTGCTTGCTTCTTCTTGAACACACGTTGCTGCAACGGCCAGAGCTTGATATAGTCCTTTTGTAGGGTAGTTACCTTCAAGTAAGGGGTCTACCATCATAGGGAAAAGCATCTTGTCATTTAACAAAGGTTTTGCCTGCAAAAAGACCCGAAAATATGAGGACACTTACATAGATACTAAAGACTGCAAATAATTTAAAAGTCTGATATGTAAGAACTTTATATTCATAAAAGTTAATAAACTATACATATTTTTTTATGCAAGACTCTAATACTTACCCGCAAATCCCAAAAATCAGTATTCCAAAATTCTGGATTAATCATCTATAATTCTCGTTAATTCTTCCATTCAATTTATTTTTCGATCAGTCCTCGACTAGTCTTCATAAAGGTCTCTCTGCCAGACTAGTACCTAGCGTTTTTAGAACATTACCCAACACATAATTTCTCCTCGAAAATTAACTTATCTAGTCGAGGAATGCATCAGGTACTTACCTAAATATTAGGTCTCTGTGCGAATCTTTTAAGGCATTAGTTTTTAACTAGAAAAGTAAATGTTTGAGCTTCAATAAGCTTCACCAAAAAATTCTTTTTGGATGTTGCATTTTTATAAAATCTAGTCAGAAGCCAATAACGGACATTGTATCAATAATGAGGAGCCTAATATTGCCAATTCTTTAGACTCAAACCCAAGTTCTTTTTATTTAAATTCAAATGTTTAATCAGTTGGTCAAATAAGTTGGTGTGACATCACTAATATATAAACATTTTATGGTCTCTTGATATACATTTATCTTTTTAGATGAATCAGATTTTAACAAAAGAGGTGCAATTAGATTCTTGTAAAATTGATCACACAAAACCTTAACCATACGTACCCAAGTAATAAGGTTCTGTTCTTCCGTCGGTCTTGTGCTGTCGATGACTCTCCTCCCCGTGATCATCTCCAAGAACACGACCCCGAAGCTATAAACATCGGACTTGGCCGTCAACTGGCCGGACATGGCATATTCAGGAGCACAATAGCCGTATGTTCCCATCACCCTCGTGGACACGTGAGCCTTGTCCCCGGTCGGTCCGAGCTTGGCCATGCCAAAATCGGACAGCTTCGGGTTGAAGTTCTCGTCGAGCAATATGTTGGAAGCCTTGAAATCGCGGTATATAACCGGAGGATTCGCTGATTCGTGGAGATATTCGAGCCCTTTCGCCGCGCCTTGCACGATTTTCATCCTCGTACTCCAATCCAACGGTTTCTTACCGGGACTTAGATCTGAAAAAATAGGAATTAGTACTGAGATCTTATCAAACTAGTTTGATTGTCTTAGGAAGCCACATATGTTATGGGTTATAAATACGAGATAAAGTAAAAGTTGATACATACACTTAGTTCTCGATTAATCTGCAGTGACCCTGTTCACCCAACTATAGCGCATAACGACTTTTACAACACTAGACATTATACGAAGTGAGTAGAACAAGAAAAATTTGAGTTTAAGAGGAAATATACCTATTTGACGGGAGAAAATGTGGAATGAATATTCAAAAGAGTCTACTTGCGAGTGATAATTCCGTATCGAATAAGTGTGAGGCCAAGGTGATTGTTGATATACACATTAAACACATAACGTATTATAAAACAGTATTTATCTACTACGGCTAACTCAATTGGTCAAAACGAATTTAATCTCGATTGAGATTTCAAATTCAAATTCTAGTGTGTCATTTGCTTAAAACAGTTGCGAAATGCCGATTAATGTAGGATTTTTATTTATTTATTTATTATAATCATTTAGTATTAGGCAATTTTTGAAACAAGACGAGGGAGTTACCGAAGAGGTGATCCTCAAGGGAACCTTGAGCCATGTACTCGTAAACTAGCATCCTATGACTGCCATCGGCACAATATCCGACCAGATTGACCAGCTGAGGATGGTGAAGAAGACTCAACATCAATATTTCTACCAGGAACTCCCTATTCCCTTGGAACCCATTTCTGTCCAGTTGTTTCACCGCAACAACCTATACATGAAAACATTAACAACATCAATCACATGAAAAAGTCAATAATTCTACTACAAGTTTGAATTGACCCTATAGTTATTGTAAGCCGAGTCGAGAGTATATACACACATATATCATGTGAGACTTTATACGAGAAACAACTGGTTGAGCTGTGAACCCGCGAGAATGCATGCAGATCTCTAGATTTTCTTGATTAGCAATAGAACAATTGTATTAAAAGAAGAGAGAGTCAATTCTTATATTGAGAAAATGAAACTCTAAGAACAATAAAAGAAAATAAAATACATAATTGAAACTAAACAAAAAAGCCTAAAGAACGGCTTAAGGGGATAATACTTTATTTTACGCCTGGATCTGATAGATCAAGGTAGCATGTTGAAGCTCACTTAGGCCGAGTTAAGTAGAAAACATAAAATGTGAGACTCTCTACCTTGAACTGTGGGCCTTCTCCCCGACCCACATTCATTTCTCCCATTGGGCCCTTTTTGGGCTCAATTTCAAAGCTTACAAGTGCCTCCTCCATCCCTTTACCCACCACTCTCAAGCCCAAAGTTCAAAAAGATATCAAGAAAGTCAAGCAATCTTTCAAGAATCTGTAGTCAGATTTTTGGACGGAAAAAATAGTAGTTTTAATCAGGCTTAACTCATTTCATTTCAATGATTTTAATCTCAATTTCATCTTGTATCCTCTGGTAACTTGTTTGCCTGATGTAATTCTAGCTCTAGTTCCCTCATTGGGATTTGAGAAAAAAAACTGAAGCTGTGGGTGAAATGAATGAGACCTTATGTAATAAGTATGTAGGTACGCACCTGATGTGTCTTGTGAAGGTGTGCTTTGAAGACCTTCCCGAAACCTCCTTCTCCGATGACGTTTTGGTGGTGGAAGTTGTTGGTTGCTACGGACAGCTCCTTGTACGAGAAATAGCGGCCTTTAATGTTCCCTTTTCCATGCCTTTTTACGTCCTCTGCCACCACCTTCCTCTTATTGTTACCTACGTACGTACATGATGGAAACAAGAGTTCATAGTGGCTAGCTAGGGGGTTAACATAGGGAGATGGTCTCGCTTATGCGACTCACCCCACACAAAATTTGGCGCACTTGTGAATGAGTTATGATGCACGTATAGAAGTTTAGTCTCACAAATGTGAGAGACTAAACCCTATTTAGTGCAGTGGTCTAAAGATACTCTACCTGACTAGTGGTCAGAGGTTAGAGTCGATTTGTGTACGCATAACTAAAATAGTAAATTTGATAGCTACTAACAATATACCTCTTGTGAATGAAATGTTAGCGTATGCGGCCAAAACTTTCGTTTCTTCATATTCCCTAATGCCTCTCTTGAACGCTTTCTTATCGAACCTTTCTTGCGACAAGCAACAAGGAAAGCATTTCAACTTCCTAGCATCCTCGTTCGGGTACATGTTTCGATCACCAATTGTCCGAATATTGGATATGAACGCTAAACACTTACTATATCACAAGATGCTCGCAATCGAAAATTATGAAAATATTCAGATTTCAAGAAATGGATCGGAGTTGGATGAATCTCGAATCGAGCAACCAAGAGACCTTAACTTCGGGAAAGAACCAGAAAGCTTTCGGTCTCTGGGCTCCCAAGGGAAGAGAGGAAAGATTGTACTATGTCATGATGTTTGTTTTGATCGATGATGTTTTTTTTCCTACCTCATTCAAGTTATTTTTGCCATATTTGGAAGAAGAACAAGTAAAATTTGCTATTATTGGTAGCTGACAGACAGGCACTCTTCTACGCTTAACCAATAACAAGCTTTCCAAATTTAGTTTGTTCGAAATAGTTTTGCTTTCCATTTCACAATTGTTGAAGAAAGCCCACACATAAGACACATGGAAAATGGAACACGAAAATCTTAACCTAAAACATTTTTCATTTAATTGGTGTTTATATAATTAATATGATTTCATCAATACAGTAAACACTGGTTAATATCTCCATAAGGCTGAACTGCATAAATCCAAAAAATTAGCATGCCTCTGTTTTCTCCTTGAAAATTTTGGCGGGCTCACTTATTATATCAATCTCTTTAATG
Source organism: Geranium brycei (assembly GCA_036897365.1). Taxonomy (NCBI): domain Eukaryota; kingdom Viridiplantae; phylum Streptophyta; class Magnoliopsida; order Geraniales; family Geraniaceae; genus Geranium; species Geranium brycei. Next base: position 5,993 of record JAYMTP010005463.1, read on the forward strand.
AAAAAAAAGTGACATAATTTTGTGAATTTAAGAAATGGTGGAAGGAAGGTATTTTCATCTTTTTATAACATAGTTGAGTAATGTATGATAAAATATAGAGAAAATTTCAGATAATCCTCTTTAACTATACGCGAGTCTCACATGAACCCGCTTAAGTACAAATCGACTTATAACATAAATAAAAAGGTACAAATTGACTTACAACATAAATGCGACCACTTCTAACAAATACGACGACAGAAGTTATGAAACAAAACAATCTTCCGGTTTCAAATGCAATAGAACAACTTATTGAAGTGAATTAAGCTCTCAAACACTCTATCCATAGTTTGAAAGTGTCTCAAACTATATTGCATGATCATCAATGTAGGTCGACGCTAGGGTTCAAAGAAGCAAATTCAAGAAAATCTTGGTCGGTCTCAAGGAGATCTACTTCATGCTCTTCTAAGGTCACCCAAGCCTCAATCCCATCTCCATCTTTAGTATCCATCAATAGAACAAAATTCTCGAACCCGCCCTCACTGTGACCCACCCAAATTGGCTTGCCCCACCCGAAATCCGAATTCACGTAGTATCCCGAATTGCACATACTTGAAACCATAATTTTTTTCACATCTTCTTTCGCACTCAAATCGTTCACTTTCGCGCGTGTTGTGCGTATCAGTGTTATAATTTCTTGCCCGTCGTTCATTTTCTTGAGCTTTTCGGTCTGGTTTCGTAGTCCTTTCTGAAACTCACTAACCAAATGGTGTAATGTAGTCGCCTTCCCGTCACTTTCTTGTGCTTGAGTAAAAAATAAACCTAAGAGGTTTCCAAAACAGTTCTCTGATATGGGAGGGTCTAATATTTTCTTGCGTAGGTTCATGGCTTGGACCAAAACATATGACTTTGCTCCTGGTTTTAATTTCATCATACTAAGACAAATCTGTCCGGCAACCACCTGCACACGCGACGGTCGTTGCACGCCCGCGCTCGTTGCTTTGGCCCTAAGGGCGTTTATGCTCTTCGAATCAAAGACATACCTAGAGAGACGAAGTAATTAGTATTGAATGTTGAAGTAAAAACTTATGTGTACCTAGTGTGTAGAGAATGAGCCACACGAGTATCAGAAGGAAAGTTAAATTCATATGTAACGAATTAAAAATAAAGTGAAAGTATGTAAAGTAGGGGTGATCATGGTCGGTTAACCACAATCACCTTAATATTTAAAAACCAATTCGCATCTAGTGGTTATTGCATAATGGAAACCATAACCACATCCACAGTTACAATAATCATTGATTATAATTCGCTCAATTTTTCGATTGGTTTGCGGTTTTCACCGCACCAACCGTGAGTAATGAGCTTTTCATGTAGGCCATTTTTGAGACTACTTTCAAGCTCAAATAGATCAAACCCAAATGGATTTATTACTGTTTTCTAAGCAAAAATAGTTAAATGTTGAACGCATGATTTTAAATTCTTTTTATTGAACAAAAAAGTATTAATGAGTGATCAAAGAGGGCCAAGAGCTCTCAAATTTTGCCACAACTTAATGATGAAAAAACGCCTAACCTAAATCATCGTTCACAATAGAGAGATAAAAGTTCGATATTTAAAAGATGAAACCGAGGAAAGAAAGGGAAGTATAGGAGGAAAATGTGGGATTGAAGTTATGAGCCACGCAGTTAAGACGAAGTCACACGCGTGTGTGAAGTCACGTGTGTGTTTGAAGTCACATGCGGTTTCGGTTTTGCGATTAACTGGTGGTTCTAACACTACAACACTTAAACCAGATCGAATTATACTAGTTTTCTTTAAATTAAAACCTCAAACACACTAATTATTCAAGGTTCATCAACAATGGAGCACAGTTTGGTCAGTTTTCCAGTCGATGAGATTTCTCAGTTAATTATGAGCACCCCTAATGTAAAGGGAGGAGTCACACCCAACTCACAAAATTAACCTTTTAGTATTATTAGAACCCGACATGATATATATGACACAGTTTTACAAAATTTATCAACTTTAAGTTAGTACCTTCTTGTTATGAGCCGTGTGGTTGATAAGCCGTTTGTAGTCGAATGCATACTGATTGGAAGACGCACCACCGCAAACTGGGAAGCTATGACATTTAAGTCCGGCGTAACGACGTCTCTGACTCCGCCTCGTGCCTGAGCGGCCCATTCTTTGATGAATAGGAAGAGCGTGGCCGCGTCAGATACCCTATGAGAAATGGACACACCAATAGCAATTCCACCACAATCAAACAAGTTGGTCTGAACGCGCAAAACATGGCCGTCTCGTGCAAACACATGTGTCTTCGTCGGGTATAGCTTAGCCAAAAAAGCAGGATCGGGGCGTTTAAGGATGTCGGACATGCGACAAGAGACCTTGGCCTCGATGAAGTCGGCTCCCTCGTCGGTGCAATCAATGGATAATGGCTCGTTTTCAATGATTCTTCCGGCGAGCGGGTAGAAAGGGTTTAGGGTTTCGGATAAGGATGATTTTAGATCACGAACCCGACGATCTTGACTATTAAATGGGTAAAACATGAGGAAAATTGCGTGTAAATTTGAAGGATAAACCTGGTCAAAGTAGGAGAGGTTGAAGGTTTTGAGGTGAAGGGGTGTTGGTGAAGACGGCTTTATGTTTTCTCTAGAGACGATCTTCACCTCAGCCTCTAGCTTTGCCATTGTCTTGTCTATTATGTTTATTATTGAATTAATTAATAACATGTGTATTTGTATGCATATGAATTGAGTTTATATACATGATATACTAGCTAGTACTTTTGGAGAAGCATAGATTATGCTTATATTTACACATCAAATAATCAAAGTTAAAATTGATATGAGAGTCACATTTTGGTGGAAGCTTCCGGAGAGAACGGTTCACAATTTTTAACATTTCTTTCTATTATATATAACGTTATTATAATATATGTATGTTGTTTTTGGTGTAAAGACTAAAATGCCATCATACTTTTATCCTTGAGGACTTTCACTCGAGATTCACGTTTTTAAAATTCCAAAGTATTCGACTTAGCATTCATGGTTTTGATAAATTATCCCATAATAAAGATTTTCAAATGCCTAAGCAATGAAATGTACGAAAAATCACAAAAAACAAGTAAGAAGGGTGAAACCCTAAACCACGAGGGGTTGAAGCTCATGAATAACTCTTTCAGTTTCTCGCTATATTGTGTATCATTGCTTCTTTTGTGTCCTTGCAACCCGAATCACCTTATACTGCTTCGAAATCGCCTATATGGAGCTTTGGATTCGTTGTTGTCTATTACCGAACATATCGGATATTGGTCGAAAACAGGTCTAATCTTCTTTTAGTTTTCTCAGCTGTGCGAGTGTCACGACCATGACATGACCCTGTGGTGTAACGAGAATGAGAACTCGGTGTCGCCACGGCCTTGCCATGAGATTTGTCATGGTCGTTACACCTTAGCCTGTGACAATCCTTGAGGCTCCGTCTACGATGTCTGGGCATGACCGTTATGGTTACACTTATGACCGTTGTCTGTCAATTTTTACGATAGGTTTAAGTTTAAGTTAACTACTTAACAATTTTCAGAAATATAAGAGGATTAAATCGTATGAGTTCGTGTTTCCAATGTTTATAAAAGTTAAGATCATTTGAATAAGAGATTGAGATTAAAATATTAGGAAAACTGTTAAAAATATATATGAGGTCATATCCTATAGTGATCTCAATGAATGATGTGTTGACGATTTATTTTTTCTCATTTTGGTTCGGTTTTTACCATAAATCGGTTTTATGGGCCACGAGCCCGGCTGACATGTTCGGTGCCTGCCGGAGGTGACTAGCGGAGGCGATGCCCAACAATGGGGTCCGGTAGTCTGACTTTTGGCTCCATTTTGACAATTTTACCCTTTTGCTCATTTTTCCTAGTTTTAGCTTCGAAAATAACCATTTTCGTGCAATTTCACCCAAATCCGGACTAACTAATTTGAAAATGGTTGCCTACTAACTTATATCGAAAAAAATTAATGAAGAGATCAGTTTGAATGATACAATAGTACTTGTATATAAAGATAATTGATTCTTATTTTGGTAAAAACTTGGAATACACGATGTCATTACCTATAAATACGATAATGATTTATTCAAAGAGAAATACATTTCATAAAAGAAGAGTGATTCTTAATTGGGTTTACTGAAAATGAATAAAATTATGTTATGCTCGTCAAGGAAGGTCGACGGTAAAATTCATACAAGCAAACTCAAGAAAGTGTTGGTCTGTCTCAAGATGATCCATGACATGCTCTTCCAAGGTGACCCAAGCCTCAATCCCTCCGTCTTTAGTATCTATCAATGCAATAGTATTCATTTCATTACTAGCATTAGTGCCAAGACTAACCCAAACCGGCTTGCCCCACCCGAAATCCGAAGTCTCGTAAAACCCGAACCGACACAAACTCGAAACCATTACTATTTCCACATCTTCTATTGCAACTAAACGCGCAATCTCTCTGCGCCTCTCACATTTTTGCATGAAAGTCTCTAGTCCAGCGTTCTTTTTTGCGTACCTCATAAATGCGTGTTCAAGTCCTCTCCTGATCTCACAAACCAAACCCTCCAAGTGAGGCACCTTGTCGTCGCTTCCACGCGCTAGTGCGAATGAGTATTGCACAAGGTTCCCGAAAGAGCTATCCGATAAGGGCGGGTCTATTATCTTGCGTAGGTTTATGGGTTGGCTCAAAACATGTGATCTTGTTCTTGCAGTGTTCCTTGGACTTATTTTCATCGTACTTTGCCAAATGTGTCCTGCAACCACCTCCACGCGTGATGGTCGTTGCAAGCTCGCGCTCGTTGCTTTAGTCCTCAGAGCGTCGATGCTCTTCGAGTCAAACACAAACCTAATTCCAACAAGAGAGTGATACACATTAGTACTTCTGTTTCATAGGTACATGTAATAAAAAAAGAGAAATGACATTTCACTAAACCTAACTATGACCGTTCACATTTTGTTACTCTAACTATTCTTTTCACATTTTACTACACTTAACTATGTATTTTTGGGTATTTTGAGACATTTTAAGGCTAAATTTTGTACAAAATATATAGTATAATGTAGTAAAATGTTCCAAAATACAAGTAAGAGCACCAAAAATTAAAAAAAAATGTTATGGTAACAAAGTGTGAAACGGTCATAGTTAAATACAGTAAAATGTCATTTTCTATAAAGGGGTTTTTTTCCCTTGCATATGTCTGAAATATTATCGCATCAATTAAGTTTTGTATACCTTTCTCGTAACACTGGATCGGAAAAATTCATCACCGGTTAGTCAAAACTAAGTTTTTTTTGTCAGCAGCAAAAGTTGTGTACCAAGATTTAGTCTCGACTATGATATGATGAGACAAGACAGCATCAAAAAGTGTATTCTGCGCAATTATATTAAAACTACGCACTATATATATTTAGTACCTTCTTGTTTTATATGACTTGGTTCCCTTCAATGACTTCCCCGAATCAATCCTCATATCCCTGACCGCCGGGAACCGGGAAGCTATGGCGGTCAAGTCGGGCTCAACCAATAAGTCTCCGGCCCTGAGCGCATTGGCGGCCCATCCCTTGATCAACAGGCTGATCGCGACCGCGTCACCAATCCTATGAGCAAGCGACACGCAAAGAGCGAGCCCGCCACACTCAAACAAGTTTGTCTGAACCAGCAAAACGGCCCCGTAATTGGCGTCCTCTTGTCCGAACACTGTCTCGTGAGGGAGCAGTCGGGAAAGAACCGCGTGATCGGGATTTTCGAGGATGTCGGAGAGATTGCATGAGACATTGGCCTCGATGAAGTCGACTCCTTCGTCGGTGCAATCTACGAAGGGCTCGTTTCCAACAAATCTTCCGGCGAGCGGGTAGAAACGAGTTAGGGTTTCGGACAGGGATGATTTTAGATCACGAACACGTCGATCTTGATCGTGAAGATTGAGAAATGGGTAGAAGAGGAGGAGACATGGGTAGTAATGTGGAGGATATGATTGGTCAAAGAAAGAGAGGTCGAAGGTTTTGAGATGAGGAGGTGTTGGGGAAGATGGCTTAAGGCACTCTCTAGAAATGATCTTTACATCAATATCTAATTTTTCCATCTTCTTGTCGATTGAGTTTATTGAATTTTAATGTGTATTTATATGCATATAATTAATTATTCAACTAAATGATTTATTATATGTCATTTCTAACTCGAATTATATATATAATTTATGTGAACTTTGATTCAGTTAAATTTATTTATTTATTATAAAGAAAGTAGTTTTCAGCATTTCAATTTATTTCTTTTCAAAATTATATCTACCCAACAGATTGAAATAAAATTTTAGCTTACATTAAAAAACGGTTTTATCAAAATAACTCTATTCGTATACCTTTTCTCTTTTGAAACAATACATATTGGCCTATTTAATATTGTTTTTTCCTTAAAAGTTATTACATCATACCTCATAAAACCTTCACATCGAATATAGAACTGTCGACCACGCCACAAATTAACAATGTGATACTCAACCGCTAATATATGCATTTATTCACATTATTCATATGTGGGTAGTCTAACACCCCTACTCACGTGCAAGTCAGGTACAAATGCACGTGGAGGCAACCAGGCACGGTCCAGGAACCGAATGGACGCCCTCCGATCCATGGGCTTTAAGCTCGAAACAGATGGCATATGGAGGTCACGTCCAAAACAGAACCAACCTCTGATACCATGTCAGAAGCCCAACCCACCTGAATGCTCAAGCTGATAGGTGGATGCCCAGATTGTTATTTAAACTGGTGAACATATCCACATCTTTCAGATGTGGTACTCTAATTAACACTATCACTCGCGTGCAATCTGGGTTGGAATGTAGGTGGAAACAACGAGCGGGGGTGCCGCAACGACCTCAGATCCATGAGCCTTAAGCCCGAAACAGATGGCATTGCGGTCACGTCCAAGTCCAACCAGGCTCTGATACCATGTTAGAAGCCCAACCGACCTAAAAACTCAAATTTTTAGATGGAGGCCCAAACTATTATTTAAGCTGGTTAACAGATTCACATCCTTCATGTTATACTCTAACACCCCCTCTCACGTGCAAGTCGGGTTGAAATGCACGTGTAAAATTACAAGCGAGAGTGCATAGACGACCTCTGATCCATGGGCGTTAAGCCTGAACAAAATGGCATAGAGGTTATATCCAAATCCAACCTGTCATGCACGTGCGAATCAAGTGTTTTGGTACAATGTGTTGGTTGTTTGGATACAAGGTCTTAGACTATTTTGGTACAAGGGCTTGTATATTTTCATGTAAGGTCACTCGATATCGATAAACTA
>JAYMTP010005464.1:0-13328 GCA_036897365.1 Geranium brycei
GCGACGGCGACGGCGACGGAGAGAAAAATCTAGGGTTTTGAGATTTTTTTCATTTAATTTTAATTTTTTTTTTTAAATCATAACCGGTTTCAGTTAACCGATAAAACCGACCGATTTTTACGGTTAACCGGAAGTCCGGTCTCAACCAAATTCCGGCCAGTTTCGGTTCCAGAATTTGAAAACCGGACACAACCGGTTCGGTTTTTTATTTGAGCCGCCGGTCCCGGTTAACCGTATATGGACAGCCCTACCACATGCTACATACCACAGTTTTCCAACATAGAGACAATGACACAAGAACAAGAAATCCATTTGGAATTGTAGTAAAACTTGGGTTTTAGAGTATCCTTGTTAATTTGTCAGAGTAAGCATTCTATGCTGTTCCTTTCACCATTAGTAATTGCTTCCTTTCACTTGAATTGGGTATATCAGTCGGCCCAAAGGTTTGACATAAACGCAAACTTTAAAGAACCTTCACCTTGCTTAATTGTTCCATAGCCGTCCTCTTGCCTACATTGGCCTGCAGTTATCGATCATATGGCATAGTAAGCACTGAGACAGGCCAATTAACATGTCAACCACAGAACTAACCCATCAAACAAATACAACCTCATATTATGCCATGAGAGAGAAGAGACACTTGTGTGAAAACAATGTACCTTCCTTGTACATGTAAATGAGTCAAGAGATTCAAGAAAACATTTTAAAGGCACCTGCACAAGAGCAACCCTCATAAAGAAACCCACAAACTCTTGAGATTCATGGATCCACACAAGTTCTTTCTCTGCCTCATTCTTCAACTTCTCTTCTCATCGACCCGCGCAGCCCCAAAAAACTCAAGGGTCTTTAGAGAATACATAGGGGCTGAGGACAAACATGTTACATTTTCACAAGTACCCATCAACTCTCAAGTTGAATTCCACTTCATCCTCTCCTTCGCCATCGACTACACAGCCTCATCATCATTCAAACATCTTCCTACCAACGGCGACTTCAGTGTCTTCTGGGACACAGACAGCCTCACCCCCTCTCATGTCTCCTCCATCAAAGCTCAGCATTCAAATGTCAAGGTGGCTATGAGTCTTGGAGGTAATAATGTAGGTGCCAACCAGAATGTGTACTTCACCCCAAAATCAGTCAACTCTTGGGTCAGAAATGCTATTCGTTCGATAACAGAGATTGTAAAGCAGTACAATCTCGATGGCATTGATATCGACTACGAACACTTCTCAGCAGAGCCTGACATATTTGCCGAGTGCATAGGGCGGCTTCTTTTCTACCTCAAACAGCACGAGATTGTACAATTTGCATCGATAGCGCCATATGCGGATGACTCCATTCAGGCACATTACTTGGCCCTGTGGAGGAAATATGGGCATCTGATAGACTATGTTAACTTTCAATTCTATGCGTATGACAAGGGAACAAGTGTTTCTCAATTTATGGACTACTTCGACACCCAGAGCTCAAATTACAAAGATGGTAAGGTGTTGGCAAGCTTTGGGACAGATGATAGTGGAGGTCTAAAACCTGAAAATGGCTTCTTTAAAGCCTGCAGGCTGCTTAAACAGCAGGGGAAGCTTCATGGAATCTTTGTTTGGTCTGCAGATGACTCTAAGGCCTCAAATTTTTCTTATGAGAAGAAAGCACAAGCCCTTTTGGCCCACACTAAGTGATTTGTCATTAACACCTTTCATATTCACATTGTTTTATATTTGCTTCTTTTTGTTAATAACTGCATGAAATGAAACAAAATGAATATTTTGCAGCTTATCTCATAACAGTCACCAACTCTATTGTTGAAATGATCTGTAGAAGTTCACATGACAGAACTGAAAATTAAAAAATGCAGAAATAGGAAATAGGAAAGTTCATATGAATAAATAAATCTGATAACAAAACTTCCACAATGAACATTACAGCACAAAAGGGCCTATTTGGAATTGATCAAGAACCAAGTTTTCATTCCACAATCAGTCTTCAGACAACCCCAAATGGCAACATCCTTATTCTTAATCACAACACAAGCTCTCTTTGTTGGAAACTCTTACTCGTGTTTCTGAATAGTCACTCAAATCTGCAGCGGAGACAGCATAATATAAGTTATAAGAAGGCGAGGAGGAAAAACTAATGTTATCCTGAACAAAATGCTTATATATCAGAGGATATAAAAGGAGAGACCTCTCAGAAAACATTTGTTTGCAGATCTTGCATTTCTTGAGTCACAACCATGGCTTCTTTCTCTTCTTTTGCCCCAAAGAGAGGAGCTTCAAGCTCGGGAGGGCTCTGGACATTGACAAAAACGTGTCACAAAATAAATATCCTCAAATAATACAAGTAATGGGAAGCTGAGAATACGTTGCTTTGTCCTATAAATTTGCAATCTTACCTCGCAGCGGACTAGAGCCCAGTTGACACCACGGAAAAATGGGTGACTCTTGATTTCATTTGCTCCTTCACAAGAACCCAACCTGTTTTTGGGATCTCTGTGCAGCAGCTGGTACATAAGCTGCTTTGCATGGAGACTAACGCCTGTCTGCTAATACAATATTTCTCAATGTCAAAGGTTTCTGGCTCTGTGACTCTATTTGACGCGACAAACTCATAAGCTAACTAATGACTAAAACTAATAAGTATTACCTTTATTTTAATGTCACAAGAAAAGGATACTTTGCATACATCACAAGAAAAAGTTATATCCATAAAATAGATTCTATCTTACGGTCAATTTATATTTGAAGTGGTAAGAGGGAAATATAGAACATTTTTCAATGTGCATTACCAATACCATGCAAATTTTCCAAATGGCAAGAACGTAATAGGAAAGGTTATGAGAAGATAGCTTAAATAAGTAACTTATTCTAATATAGCTCATAAGCTCACTGTCATGACTCGCCAAATACTTGCTAATGAGCTTTAAACTAGCTTCTCTGTGATGCCATACACACCCTATATATGTAAGAATATACATATAGTGATGGCAAAGATAAAGAGTTATCAGTACAGAACATATAATCTCACCTTACTTCCTGGGAATTTCAGATCCTTGTGAATAATATTTGCAAATGTCTTTTGCCTAGTCTTCCCTCTGAATGGTGTAAATCCATAAAGCATCTCATATAGAAGAATTCCTGTAAGATCGATGCAGCAATTTAACAAAGACAGTGATTATAATGCAGAGGAAAGATGTTTTTATGGATGTGAATGCTACAATATCACAAACTGCAGAGAATTGTGCATCAAAGGGGAATTTTGACTAGTTTGTAACTGACACAAGTGATTTTATCATTTTGGTTTCGAGAAGAACAATGTTGCTGATGAATGGTACCAAGTTTTAATCATCTAAATAATGTGGAAAAAGGAATGGAGGCCTTGTTTTTGTCAAGAAAAACATATATGCATCTGTTTGAAAGTCATTTAACTAAGGGAGTAGAAAATTTACCAAGAGCCCACCAGTCCACTGCACTAGTATGGCCTGCTCCAGATATGATTTCCTACAAACAGTTGGGAAGCAAATTGCACTCAACAAGAGAACTTTGAACAATGAAATAGGTTATGTTATCCAATTTTGAGAGAGAGGGAAATAACATCATTCAAAAATGAAGGTTCGGAAATACACAAACCGGAGCTATGTACTCCTCAGTGCCGACAAAAGAATTTGATGCTCGCATCGGTTCTGCCATAAAGATCGGGGTCTGTTGCCCTCTGTGTCTTTTCTTGTCAGATGAAGCTGGAATCAAAAGCTGCAAAAGAGCAACACAGACAAGAAGCACCTTAGTCTAAACTCATAGCTTGGTGTGAGAAGGGGGAGGAAAAAAGCGCTTCAAAATTGCACCATAGAAGGATGGAGAGTGGAGATACCTGAGGTTTGCAAGAAGTCAAGCATGATAAATCAAAATCCGTCAAGGCCACATGCCCAGTGCCCTGAAGTAAAATGTTTTCAGGCTTCAAATCTCTGTATATTATCCCTGAGGAAGGCAATGAGAAACATAAAATATATGAGAGAGCTGCAACTATGGATTGAAATGTATCTGCATGCTCTAATTAGCAAATTAGTATAGTGGTAGCGTACTAACAGGAATGAACTTCAAGAAAAGAGATAAGAAGGTTCTTTCAATCATTCAACAACAATATCTCCAGTGCAATCTAATTTTAGTATTGTCATTTAAGAAAACGTATTTTTCTACAGCACCTGATGCAATATGTAGTTTCAGGGAATATAATATCTATGACTTGGCACTGAAAAAGTGTCTTTGACGACGTGATATGAACATTACCTTGACAATGAAGATACTCCAGTGCAACTACTACTTCTGCAGCATAGAATCTGAAAATCAACGACTTCTTGTCATTCGAAAACAACAGTGTAGTAGAATTTCATTATCTACTAGGTATGGATAGAAACTGGATTTTCCAGCATTGATCGGTCGCAGAAGGTAAAAAGGTCATGCGTGAAAAGCATTTCTACGGAATTAATCTCCTTATAAAACAACCAGCTGTCTATTTCCGACTAATAAACAGGGAACAAATGCTTTAGCTGAAGATGCAATTGACTATCATAAATTTGAATACGGGCCAGCATCAGAGAGAAAACCGAAATACTGCAACTGTGACTTCAAGCAATTGCCTAATTTTTATGCTTATAACTAGGGGAGTCTTACTATTTGTACATTTTGCTTTTCCATGGGTCTGAAAAGCTACATAAGTGGCATTACCTCACAGAATCTTCCTTGAGGACCTTTGTGGGCTGTCTGTCCAAAAGCATGAAAAGTTCTCCACCAGGGCAGTAATCAGTTACCAGACAAATATGTGTTTTAGTCTGCAAATTGTCCAAATATTAGAATTCCCACAATCTGTTGTCTTTGATCTTATCTTCTGGCTTTACTATGCCAAGAAATAAAAGCAATAGAAACGTCAAAGGGTAAGATCAATTGAGAAGAACTATTGAACTCCATAATCAACTTAACTTCTCAGTCTCGTAGCAGTTCCGACATTCATTATCACTGTAACAACATATTTATGCTACTTCTCTACCAATATCAAAATTGAATTCTCGAACCTGAAATGAAGCATACAGTGCAGGAAGGAAAGGGTGGTCCAACATGTCAAGGATTTCTCTCTCGGCGCATGCTCTATGCACCTGAATAACAGAAACTCAAAAGAGCGAGCACCGTCACTTGCTAGAAGAAAGTGATTCATATACTTCATTGGGATCTGACACTAGAAAACTATAGGTAGTAAAATGATTTTACTACCTTATTACGACTAAGCATGACACTTTTATCCATAGCTTTCATTGCAAACTGAAAGCTGGTTCCACACAACTGCACCAGATTCACACTGCCACGAAAATCAAAGTAAAACAATGAAGTTTGAGCTCAAAGAAAAATAGGGAAATGAACTTGGTCGTAGACAAGAAAATAATTTGATATATCCATTTGCACCAAAACTAGTAGAAGGAGTTTTTTCAGCTTGTAGATTTTCATATATAATGTCTTGCATGAATTTAGTTAAGTCATAAATAAGAATTTAGCCTGATAAGTATATACCGAAATCAATGAGATCAGTGTCTCATGATACAAATTTTCCCAATACTTGATGTTTAAGCTCATAATACTGATCAATAAATGTATATATTCTTAAAGGAAGAAAATGAGCAGGGAAAGACAAACCTTCCAGTATCACCAGATCCCAAGGGTTTTATCGGTCTAAAATGTTTCAAACCAATCTGTTCTCCACAATCAAGTATCTGCAATAAAAAGGGTAATGTAATGAGCAGAACCCAAAGGTTTTATTTGTCTAAGATGTTTCAAACTCATCTGTTCTCCACAAGAGCATAAATCAGGTTTTCAAGATATTTTGAATCCATACTTTGGGTTACTGCACAAAAAACACTGATCTCTTTCTATTATTATTGTACATAAGTATAGTACCTTCTGTATAGCTCTCCAGGAGGGGCTATCCTTCCTGTGAGGCTTTGGATGAACTGTCTTTGAATGGTTCATCCACAAATCTTCTGGTGTCTGCAAACATCAAATTATTTGTTGCAGTGATTGTAGCATAATTTTTTATTGTGAGAATTCCAGTAAACATCAATTAAAGAATTACCAAATTGGCATCTGGGAGTTCTCGTGCTGCTTCGTCAACATATTCGGCAGTGGCTTTAATCTAATTTTGGAAACCAAACAAACATGTTACCTCTGAATGAATTATACAAAGTCAATCACATTCTCTAGCAGGGAAATTGACAATAAACCACACTAACGATTATTGATATGCCGACATATAGTATGCTCAACTTCAAAACTCTTGATGCAACAATGAGTTAACACCCAGAAAACATCAAAGCATAATATTAAAGTTAATAGAAGTAAAATGTGGAGTCTAACCAGCTTTTCACCCTCTTTTGCAGTTTCTTCTGGAATGCAATTGCGAAGGGGCTCGACATGCTGACTACCATCTAGTTGTACTCCAATAAAATATTGTACCTCTCCCTGCTCACAGAAACAAGTTCAAATCCAAACTCAAATGGTCAATACTTTCTTGATTTTGTCTAGTACAAGCCATAGCATTAAATTTTGACCATTCAGTTCCAATGTTTATTCGTGATCTTACCTTTTGGTCGCGCATAGCCTGTAGATGAAACAGGTTCCAGAACTTTTTACCTGGATTCAAAGTATAAGGCTTTTCATGAGATTTTCAAAAACCAAAGGGATTTTATCTCTTTCATTACAAACTTGATAAACAATCATTTCGAAGACGATAATGCTACTTAAGGGGAGCCATAATAAGCTGCACAAAATTTAGAAGTGTAGTGTAGTGTATGTACCGCTCTTTGTGTAGTTAATGAGCTGCACCGTAACATCTGTTTGATTATCAATTGCATCTCTGATCTTCCTTACAGTTGCTGGATCAGTTTCAGGGCCTTGGAGAAACCTGCACAAGATCAATCACAATGGTGATGCAAACTATCAGAAAATTCAAAATTTCAGCTACTCCCAACAAAAGCATGATATTTGTATGTGTCAATCAACTACCAAACCACCAAAACAGGTTCAATTCCCAGAAGACTGGAGATCAGAAAGCATATTCTGTAACTGGTGAATTTGGGGGTTTAGGGTTTTAAATATCTATCAGCTACTGGCTCGACTATATATCATTCAAAAATGTTCACTGTGAAACCTAGTCAATTTTTATTTATATAAATATTTCGCTTTTATCGCGTCATTTAAAAAAATGATAAAACAATATTATTATTATTATTATTATAAATGTAAGTACCTGCAGTTCCTTCCAAGAATCTCTTCACGGCTGTACTCTGTGAGCTCCAAGAAACTATCCGATGCAAATATCTGAAATTCATATTAAAAAACAATTAGGTCTTCTTGTTAAAATTAATAAATAAATTTAAAAAGAAGTGAGGTTAATGAACATACAATGGGATTATCAGGAAGCCTAGGATCAGTAATGACAAAATTCTTCTCAATGCGCTCGAGCGTGGTCGCCAAGTCTATCCCCTTTCTCTTCTCTTTCTGCTTCACCTTATCGTCCATGCTCTCCGGCCTCTCTTCCTCGCTGCTCGAGTAGTTGTCATCATCGTCCTCATCGCACATTGCTACTTTCTTGTTCAATGCTTGCTCTGCCGCGTCATCTTTCTTCCTAATCCTAGTAAATCATTATGTACTGATTAAACACCTCCTTGGTTAATTATGATTATTAAGTTTTGTGATTGTAATTGTAATGTACCCCATGAAAGAGAAGCGGATAGATTTTCTTGGTTTCTTTTCGGGCAGTTCGCTGATGCATTGCATAGACGACCTTCTCGTGTTCTTTCCGCTGCTGCTGTCATGTGAGTTTCTTCTATGAGGAACCAGATTTTCCAAGCTCTTTCTAGCCAAAGCTTCTGCTCTCTCCTCTTCTCTCCCCCCGCTCGATCTCTTCCTCATTGGACGGTGGTGATTCGCTGATTCGCTGAGTGCGCGAGGCCTCTTCACCGCTTTCACTAGCTCGCTCACTGCATTTGTTGCCAAATCCTTCTGACGGGCTGAGACAATAAGTATCCACATTTTGTGACTTCAGTTTTGCTTTTTCTTTTTTGAAAATTACATCATTTTCTGTCTACTCTGTAACAAATCCGATAGATAAAGAATTTTAAATTACCGTCGTAACGAATTAAGGACTCGGGGAGTCCATTGGGACGAACCGACTTTTCCTTGGATCCTTCCGTGTGCTTGCTAACCTCCACTTGCATCCTGCCAAAGCAAGCACAATTCATGTTCAATCTCTAAATAGCAATCATTTCTCTGTTTTGTCACCAAAATAAATAGTTGGTGAAATTCAAGGTCCACATTGGATGAGAATAAATTTAGTTGGCCTATTATTGAGAGTTTGATGGCCCAATTGGTCCCTGTAGAGCACTTTCGGTTGATTCCTCATCCTCATTCTCTGTTGATGTTCGAGTAATAACTATGGCTCTCCTTAGGGAACCCATCACACCCTTGTCACTGTGTAGTGTTGTGTCAAATACTAATTGTCATGTCCCAACAAATTAGGTACGCTATGCTTTAATTATTGGGAGGTGATATTTTAACTTACTTGTGCATAAAATGTTTATATGGCCTTGGATAACTTTAAAGATATGATTTGAGTTATAACTAGGGCTGCTCAAAATTAATCGAAATTGATAAATTGATCGGATCAGGAATTACAGATGTTAAAATTGGTTCGATCTCGATTTTGAAATTCAAAAACTAGAAAAAAATTGGTTTGATTCATACAAAATTGCAATTAACCGATTAAAACGAATATGGTTTAATACACCATTTGGTTTGATATCAACCATTAATCTCCGCAAATCGACAACAAAACAGGCTCACGCTGAGAAACCGTCCAATAAAACCGACCGGTTATTTTTAGGTTTGATACAATGCCGGTCCAATGTCGACTCATAAAATTAAAAACCAAATTACCGGTCTGATTTCTAATTTGAACTTCCGATTACGGTAGTAACCTACTATGAGCAGACCTAGTTACAACTATGTTTTAAGTAATGTACATATAACAAGTGGTGTTTTCTGTTACATGTTTTGTCATCCTATTGTCATTTCAATCTCCCTTAATTCGGTTATTAAAATAAGGCTCAAGTGCTTACAGTAATATACCAATTCATTTGTAAACCAATAAATATATAGCTTTTCACTTAATTTAGTCACTATAGTAATATAGCATTTCATTTATTTATCAGATCTTAAGTTTTCAATTTTTTTTTGAATTACAATAACATCACATCTCTAAATCTACCATTTAACTCTTCCCCACCCTGTGTATAACGGGGTTTAACCATACCTCTCCACTAATAATGTAAGGCTCAATTTAGTTAATCATTACTATCATTAATTATTATTGTAGCATTATCGATACAATAATCTTAAAATCTTGAGCCCAAATTGTGATACAACTTGCCGATAATAAGAGAAGAAGAAATGAACTGACCCAATAAACTTGAGAACATTCCCATTCTCATCTTTGATGGGCGAAATGGTGAGGAGGTTCCAGAAGGGAGTCCCATCCTTTTTGAAATTGAGCAACCTGCCACAATAGCTCTCTCCTCTCTCCAGCGCTTCTCTTATCTTCCCCACATCTTCCGGGTTTGTCTCATTTCCCTGCAAAAACCGGCTGTCCGGACCCACCCGACCCGACCCACCGTTATTAAAACAATTAATTAAGCCCATTAATCAATTACACTAGCTACTTAGTACTTACCAATTCCTTCCGATCACCTCCTTAGATGTGTAACCAGTCATCTTGAAGAACCCGGCGCTGGCGTACAGGATCGGAAAATCCGGCTTGGTCGCATCGGAGACGACGAAGGTCTGCTGGAAAGTGGACAATGCGTCTTTGAGGTCCTCCGAGACTCTGGGGAGCCCCCTCTCCTTCCCTCCGTCCTCCGACGACTCGGAGTTCCTCCTCGTCCCCCCTTTGCTCGACTCGTCCCCGCCGGAGTTCCTCACCGTGACCCCCTGAGGCTTGCCGGTCTCCGTGTCCGTCTTCAGCACCAGCCCCCACTCCGCCGCCCTCTGCGCCGCCTCCCCCGCCTCCCCGCCGCCGGGCGGCTTCGGGGCCGCGTTGTCGGCGGAGATGGTCGTGGTGAGGGCCATCCACGAGGTGATCTCCCCGGATCTCGGGGGTGGGGGATTTCCACGTGGAGGGTTGTTGCTGCTCTGCCAGGTGGGCTGGTTGCCTGGCCGGAGGGAGTAGGAGGGGGCGGCGGGGGACGGGTTGAAAACTTCCAGCGACTCGCGGGAGTCCCTGGGAAGGGTTGGTGCCCGGCGGCCACCTCCGGCCGATGAACTGTCCCGCGATGGTTCCATATGTATGAATCAAGTGATTGGTCTATTGCAATCACAAAATATATAGATTATTAATTATAAGAAACAAACAACTAATAAACTGGAGGGGTATAAGGGTCATTTTACACTTTGTTACCGTATTTGTATTTTAACAAAATAATTAGAATAACAAAATATGAATTTGTTATAATAAAGTATAGTAAAATATCTTCTTATCTCTTAGACGGACAAAGATTGGTTAGATCAGATAGGTAATTAAAGCAAGAAAGAACCAAAGGAGCCTCAATAAAATCATAGTACAAGTTTTGGATGTGTACTCATCACCTGCTTGTGTCTACTACCAGAGTGTCCCTCCACTTAAATGGTTTGTCACACAATGTTATCTTTTGCTTAAAAAAAGTATACCCATCACCATCACCATCACCATCGCCATGATCATTTGATAATCTTATATGTAAGATTTTTACCTTTGAACTCAAATTTCAAATGAGAAGATCAATGAAACATATATATGTATAAAAAATGTACCTGATGAGAAGCAAATTGCTTGAAGCTGATCAGTTAAGGTGTTGTGGAGTTTGGGAGGAGTTGAATTTATATATACAGAAAGTATTTGGACAGAGAGACAGGTTGTGATAGAATTAAAAGAAGGTATCAGAAATTGATTGGAAAAAAGTTAGGGTAAACCCATGCCTTGGTGGGCAAGAAATCACATGGCTCTCGCAACCTATTGCTTGCTCTCCCACGCATTTCTTCAATCATGAACCATTTTTAAAAACAAAATCATCACTCACACTTGCATAAATGAATAAATATATGCTACATATATCGCTTTGTGCTATGTGAAGTGGGGGATGATTTTAGTTTACAGGTTGGCAATGATATAAACAACAAAACACACAAACGTCTAATAATTATCCGAAGCTTGCACGTTGAGGGTTGGATCTCAACAGACCGGTTTCATTACTTCAACAATGCTTCCTTGTCTCTCCAATGACAAGATAAACATATATGTGAATACCTTAAAGATCTTAATTAAAGTAAAAAGCATCTAAGAATCCCATGTATATTTATACGTGTGAATCTTTATTCTAACAGTTAAGTTAAATGAGAGATTTGAACAAATAAGAAGACGGTCTCCTTTACCATTTCACACCAAAAAAATGGTAGTTTCATTATCTTAACAAGGATTAATTACAATTTACATATATTATAGTGGTGCATTTTACACTTTATTACAGTTATGTAATAAAAAGTTTAATCTCATGTTAGTTAGTTTCTTTTTTTTACACTTTGCTCTAACACTGTTATAATTTGGACGGAAAACTTATTTTTTTAAGATAACAAAAATACCCCTGAATTGATTTGAAATCAATTCATCCCAGTTTGGCTCGGACCGGTAATAAACCAAAATTAAGATCTAGTCTGGACAATAGGACTAGTTCGACCGGTCCCATCTCATTCTTCGTCGATTCTCCGACTTTTTTCCGGCAAGCACCTATCGTCGGTCCCTAGCCTACAAAGCTCGCCAGACTTAGGGTTCTCTCGCCGGACTTGGGGCTCCGATTCCAAAAGCAAAAGCTCAGTGTCAAAGGAGGTCGGTGTTCTTCTCGATTTCGGAAGCTACTGTTTGGGGGGTTTTCTGGAATTGGGGTCGGAGCTAGGGTTTCTGGAGGAGAGCCTAAGGAGGTAGATGGAGTTGGGGAGGCCGGAGGGACCTTGAACCGGAGCTGTGCACCACCACCTCCTGCCCCGTCCCCAATAATATCTTGGCGTCCGCAAAGTTATCGAATTTCGGCGGTCGAAAAGCGATTCAAGGCGGCGGAAAAGCAGCCGGAGAAAGGAGACTTCTAGGACAACTCTTAAATTTTGGGTCTATCCCAGTTGTGATTTTAGAGCTAGATTAATTTAGGTTCTGGGACGAGCTGCTCAACCTTATGAGAGACCTCCACCATCTCCGACGACCTCACATTGTACCTGAGCACTGCCAGGAGCTCATCCATGGTCCATTTTTTTGCTGTTTCGACGGAGGCTATGGCTATCATGACTTTTGCTTGAGGTTTTGTGGAGAATATGAGTCGTACCGAAAAAACGACGAAGAAGGAGATGAGACCAGTTGAACCAGTTCAATTGCTTAGACTAGATCTCAATTATGGTTTATTATCGTTCCTAGCCAAACTAGGCTGAATTGATTACAAATCAATTCAGAGGTGTTTTGTTTTTTTAAAAAAATTGTTTTCCGTTCAAATTCTAATAGTGTTAGAGCAAAGTGTAAAAACGTAATTAAGTGATCTCAAATTAAACTTTGGTTTAATTACACTTTACTCGTACTAAAGTGACGTGTTTTACACTTTACTAAAAGCTATAATAAAAGTTTAATTTAAGATCAGTTTGTTGCGTTTTTTTTTACACTTTGCTCTAACACCATTAGAATTTGGACGAAAATGCCCCAAAATTGAGGGACACTTTGCTCTAACACTTTACGTTTTCAAAAAGACAAAAATGTCCCAAAATTGATTTGAAATGGGATAATTACATGTCATTCTACCCACCCAAACCACATTCTAACTTCACTACACCCAACTTTAAAACTTTTTTTCTCAGTACCCCGAGAATTTTTTAGCAACACTTAAGGTAATTTCTGTTAAATATAACAGAAGTGGTTTCTAAAAAGTCCAAAATGCCCTCAATAGTTTTGATCAGAAATCAGGCTGGTCTTACTAGTTCTGATCCGGTCTGATCAAGTTCAAATTAAAAATTGATTTACTTTTATTGAATAAATAATCAATAAAAAATATTAATAACTAAAATAATATTAATAATATCCTGAAACTTTCGAATGTCATAACTCTCTCATATGAGCTCTGTTTCGAGCTCTTAGTATATTAAATCGAAGAGAATTGGAAGATCAACAATTTTGAAGAAAGAAATTGTGTCGATATATTATTAATAATTATGAACATTCAAAGTTTTTGATCT
>JAYMTP010005465.1:0-13327 GCA_036897365.1 Geranium brycei
TGGATCACCACCTCCGTCCACCGGAAATATAGTTTTCAGGTCAGTGGCTTCAGCACCACGACACAGAGAGATTTTCCTCCGCTTCTTCCTCATTTCAGATATGGTTCAACCAGCGGTCCGGTTCACACATACACAGTTGAGCTAGCGTTACAACCTCACTGTCTGGTTCGGTTTACACTAATGAAATGGGTAATGGTCTACACTAATGAAATTGGTTCGGTCTACCTTCTCTACAACCGGGTATTATAATCAACACTAATGAAATGGGACAAACGAAAAGTAATATAAAAACAATAGCTAAGATAATAAAGTGTAATAATTAGATACAATAAATTGTCATTTTCCCTTAAAAATACGTGATAAAAGAAAAAAAACATGAATTTCAAGTCAAAACGGTTTTTAAACAGAGTCAAGTCTCCACTTGTGCCACAAGGTCTAGTTGGATAATTTCAAAGGCCTTTTTAAGTGATACAGAATAAAAATGGGCCTTGAGCCCATATTAAAGATCAAATCATTGGACTATTGGGCCTGGGCCTTCCTCAGTGTAGTAGATGATATGGTGCGCAGAAAGCTTGGTGTGTGGCTCTCACTTATCCATGAAGCACGACCTTCTTCTCCCACCTCCTAATCCTCTGCCTCGCTATCTTCTTATGTTCTGTACACTCCACTGCGCTCTCATTGATTTTGTGTTTTTCTTGCTTTTCTCGTCCTCTTGGACGCTAACAAGTGAACAAAAGATAGTGTTTGTGGTACTGAATGAGATAGGTTTGGATTTGGCTGGATGAGCTCCCATGCCTTTGTTAGGTGAACCCTTATCTCCTTTTCTGCTTTCAATTCCCTTCTTTTCCTTTCTACTTGATCACTGATTTTCTGTTCTGGGTTGTAAATGCATCTGCCTAATTTTGAAAATGGAGAATTTGGATATTCATGCGCTCTACTTGCCACTCATGTATGTAATAGTTGCATTAATTATGAGTTGTGACATTTCTGCATTTTCAATTTTACCCATGTTTTTTATGCAAACCCTTCACCTTGCACTGCTTACATGGTGTTTTGTTGGCTTTAAAGGATCCATTTTTGTGCCATTCCTTAGCGTTTTAAGCCATTAAAGCAGTTGGGTACTCTCTAAATTGAGGTTCAGCAGTGTGGGGGATGTTGTGATAAACCGTTATGTAAATGTTGCTATCTAACATAGTGAAGTTAAGTTGTTGTGCCATTTCTCACAAATGTGTCACTCACAGCCTCTTGTTTATGGTATTGTTTTAACAGATATCATTAGTGCACAGCCTCCCTTGCAAATTTATCTGGGTACTTTGAGAGCCACAAGTCTTGTAGATGGTAGAGCATTGTCGAGTTCATTTATTTCTAGAAATAAATTGAGATTGGTTTCTTCGTGGAAGTCACTAAACCTCCCCGTAAAACTGCCTAGTAATGTGAGTTCATTTGAGATCAAAAGGGGTAGAATCGTCGTTAAGGCAGTTGCTACCTTTGAAACCAAGGATTTGGTTCAGGAACACAATGAACAGAAGGGTAGTAAAAATTCACTCCTGGAAATTGATTCCAGTCCGACAATTGAGTCTGCAGATGAAGACTCGGTGGAATTGGACGAGAAAGAAAAGATGAGACGGATGAGGATTTCTAAAGCAAACAAAGGAAAGATTCCTTGGAACTTAGGGAGGAAGCACAGTGCTGGTAGGCATATATGTCTCGAACCTTGTTTATGTTTTCATAGTTATTGTTAATGTGTATCTATAGTTCTAACATCTGTACATCATATGCAGAAACCATTATGCGGATCAAAGAGAGAACAAGGATTGCAATGCAAGATCCTAAGGTGATGGTAATGTAAGAAAACATTTTGAAGTGTTCTCTTGGACTAAAACTTAAAATGATACACATAAACTCCCCTTATGATTAATTAGCCTATGAGTTTCCTTATAATTGTGCCCTACCCGGTTAAGCAACAATAGTGATGTGCTGTGCTGTGCTGCAACTTAGAAGCTTCCTAGAACATTATTGTTTGCCACAAATTTATTCTTATCCTTGAATACACCTTGTGATAGTGTCAAATTTTAAATATGCTTTTTGAGGTCTCTTGTCTCATCATAACAATACCATTGCACTTTTGGCCAATACTGATACAATGATTTAATATGAATGTATAACTTGCTGGCAATGTATCTATAACAAGGTGACGATGAAGGTGTAAAAGTCCCCTTATTCATTGTTTGCATGGTCCGTCTCATCTTGTTCACGGAGAAATTGCTTATACTCATTACAGATATGATTGTGCAGGTAAGATTGAAGCAAGTAAAGCTTGGACATGCTCAGAGGTGAGTATTACGCTCCATTTTGTCGTAAGGATTTTGCTTTTTGAAAGTGAACACCTTCACATCTCATGATAATAGAGTGCTTTGTACTTTGCATAACTTGTATAATTCTCGATTTTGCTTATGGAGTATCCATTAATTCTCGATTTTGTCTTCTCATTCCTGTAAGAATTTGTTTTGCCCTTTTCCTGATGGCTGTACAGTGTTGAGACAAAGGAGAAAATTGGGTTTGGAGTTAGGAGGAGATGGAAATGGCGTCGTGACATGCTCGTTTTGCAGGAATCTCTCCATTTTGAGTGGCAGAACTTGATTGCAGAAGCTTCGAGAACAGGCTATGTTGGTGAGGAAGAACTGCAGTGGGATTCCTACAAGATCTTGAGTGAACAGCTTCAAAAGGAGTGGTTGGAGATTCTCGAGCAAAATAAAATCACGAAGACAAAGAAGTGTAGGAGAGCGCCAAAATCCCCTGAGCAGAGAAGGAAAATTGCCGAGGCTATTGCTGCCAAGTGGGCCACTCCTGTAAGTTCATAGTAATCAATATTTTTTGAAGGATAAAGGATTTATCTAATTATTATCTCAGAGTTGCAAGTCTCTACAGTGATTGTGTTACTAATCATTAAGAGTTTTATGTTAGATTCTATATGTGAAATAAAATCCAAACTGGAATGTGAACCCCAGAGTAGTGCTACAGCGATTCTCTTCAAGTTTTAATATCCTAGTCATTTTCGTCTATTTTATTAATTCTTTGCATGTGTTGAAAAGAAGCCAAATGAGCTAGTACTAGATTGCTGCATAGAACTCCATTTGAATTGTGGTTTCTCAACATGTAATTGTTTGTAAAATAGAAATATAATTTCAAAGATAAAATTCAGAAATTTTTTTTGGAGGTTTTTATGAAACTCTTAAAAAACTGGATAGAATGTGAAGGTGCGGCTTCCTAAGCATGAGGAACTATGTGTGTCTCAGCTGCTTGACTCTGTTGTTCATAATTTTTTGTACTTTCCCTTTAGGAATATCGTGACCGGGTTCTCTCTGGCATATATAAATATCATGGTGTACCAGAGGGAACTGAAAGAAAGCCAAGGAGAAAGCCGAGAAGCAGTACTACGCAGTCTCCAAGACAGACCTGTCCAAAGAAGGCTAAGGAGATTCAATTTTCTTTTATGAAAGAAGCTAAAAGTGAAACTCGGAAACCGAAGAAACGTGGACCAAAATATAAGGATCCCTTAGCAGGTTCCAAGTTGGAGATGATAAAGAACATCAGAGCTCAGAGGGCAGCTGCAGAGGCCAGGAAAGCTGTAGTCATTGCACGAGCAAGGTTAGTTTGTTTATTCACTTTCACGCTTATGTTGTGTGCCACTTGAAAATAATAAAAACACTTCTGGTCTGCATAAATGGTTTGACCAAGCTCAAATTGCTCGATTCTCTAGTCCTTGTAGAATAATGGCATAAATGGTTCGGTTATAATTTCCTTGAGGTTCATTGAAAGACTATATACTTGTGTTATCTCCAGGCTATCAATTGCTGAGGCTGAGAAGGCAGCGAAAGCCCTTGAGCCTGCTGCAGAGACGAGCCCCATTGCACAAGAAGCTCTATTGGAGACCAGAAAGCTAATAGCTGAAGCAATCCAGTCACTTGAAGCCTTAGAGGCGGGGCAGACCACAACTGACAAGACAAATGGTGAAGAACCTTCAGATGCCTCGTTTGAGTTAGATAGCCACTTCGAGGAAAACAAGGACGAGCTTGTGAACCATGCGGAGCTCATAAACATAAATGGTACCCAAACCCATACGTCGAAAAAATCTGGTTATGCCAAGGTTTCCGTGCAGGATATAATACTTAATGACGAGGAGCAATTTGTGTCAACCACAAGCTCTCGCAAGCGTAAAAAGCTGCCTCGACTGAATGGGGAAGATCTAGTGAAGCAATTGGGTAAAATTTCAATGGATCAACCCAGCCAGTTGGAATCTAATGGAAGCAGCATCAACTTTGAAAAGGGTCCTTCACCAAATGGAGCTTTTGATCCAACAATTAACGAGGAAAGTCCCGTGTCAGTTGCTAAAACGAAGAAATGGGTTCGTGGGAGGCTCATCGAAGTCTCCGAAGAAGAAAACGAGGAACATCAAGATATGTCAGACGAAGAAGAAGATTTGTCTGGAGAAGTGGAAGATTGGAGTCACTCTGAAAAAGAAGATCAGAGTCATGACGGAGAAGAAGCTTTGTCCGAAGAAGTTGAAGACTGGAGTCAGCCCGAAGAAGAAGATCAGAATCACGAAGAAGGTGATGTGAATATTGAACTTTGAAATCTTGATTACAGCATAAGGTTTGTGTCAGTTGTTTCAATAGAGCTTCAATGGTAGGTTAGCTTCAGTGTTAGTGAATGGATGTGATATCCAACAAATTTTTCATAGACTAGAATTCAGATTATGAAATGACCATGATCATGTTCTTGCATATGTATTTGGATCATTGCCGTTGAGACATTGGATTACACAGAGATGCATAAACTATAGAAATCTGATTATTCATGCACTTCCTTCTCTTTCTGGATTGTTTCAGTGACTCTCAGCTGTTGCTTCTTCACACAATTATGTGCAGTCCCTAGCCGTTGACTTTAATCCCCTGGGGCAAAGTCAACAATTTTCTACCTTTATTTGTTGTTGTGAATCATGAATAGTTTCTCTTCATCTTTCATTACACTAAGATTTGACACCATAAGCTTGTGTCGTCATCAAGGATGAAAAAAATTCCTGAATTTGATCGGGATGGGTTTTGAGGAACGGGGGAATTCCTCGTTGTCATCCAATTTGATCGGTGCGAATTTTTGAAAATAAAGATTTTTTAAATTAATTGAACCAAAGCAGTTTCGAGAAACAAATATTTTTCATAATGATTAAAGACCAAGAAGAGTTAATAAAGTTAGTTTGGGACAAATTTTGTAATCTCCATTCCCTAATTCAATTAATTGGGCATATGAAGGCCAAGTCGGACTGAGATATTATGTCTTATAACAATCACAACATGGCGGGTTTGTACCATATTTTGTGATCTCTTCTACTTCAAATTTTGATCGGATTCAAAATATTTTGCCATTAGACATAAATAAAATTCCTAGAGCGGGGCAAACGAAAGCAGTGGTTAAGTGCTCGTTCTGGTATAACAAATATCCTTAAAAAGAACACAAAATCCAATTGAAATGGGCCGGCTCAATAACACTAAGTGGAAGCCCATAGAGGCATGGCCCAAGATATCTGGTTGGTTGGGCCGGTAAGAGGTCTCTTTCAGCCTTAGATTCATTGTCACTTTCGGTTTGCTCCTCCAGTCCATCACTAAGCTCTCGTTCTCGCTCTCGCTCAACTCACAAAAAGTTTCGATTTTTAATTTTCTTTTTTCTTTTAGACGGTCCCGATCTTATCGCCTCTTCCCAGTACAGTGCAGCTCCGTGTCGGAGACGCCACAATCTCGGTGTCGCGGCGCTGAAACCATCAGATTCATCACTACTCGCTCGTGTCGGTGGTGGAAGCGTAGAGAAGAAGCTAAATCGAGGAAATGGAGAGAGGTTCATCGGACGAAGAAGACGATCGCCAGACTCTGGTCCACCAGAACGAGACCAAGCCCTCCACTCCCCGATCCTCCTTCCACATTGACGATTTCGAGCCTCGCCGCCGGAATCTGAGCTTCAACCGGAGGTATCTCTTCGCCATCTTCCTCCCCCTCGTTATTATCGTACTCTTCTTCTCCGCCGACGTTCGCAACCTCTTCGCCACCAATTTCTCCTCCGTCGTCAGATCCGACCCCGTCGCCGATCGGATGCGCGACGCCGAGCTGCGAGCCCTCTCTTTGTTGCGCCTCCAGCAGCTCGGTCTGTTGGCTCTGTGGAATTCTACTAGTTTAGGTTTTGATGTCAATTCCACTGTTAATTACTCAAATTCCAGTTTTGGGTCTGGAACTAAGGACTCATTTTTGGCTTCTGTTGATGGGGTCAAATCTGCTGTGCTCCAGCAGATTTCGTTGAACAAGGAGATTCAGCAGGTTCTGTTAATGACCCACCAGGTGGGCAATTTTTCTTCGGGGTTGGGGGGTGGTGATTCTGGGGTTACTGGTTTGGGTTTTGATAGGTGTAGAAAGGTAGATCGGATGTTGTCGGGGAGAAGAACGATATCATGGAAGCCCAGGGAAAACAAATTCTTGTTTGCGATTTGTGTTTCGGGTCAGATGTCAAACCATTTGATTTGCTTAGAGAAACATATGTTCTTTGCAGCATTGCTTAATCGGGTTTTGGTTATTCCTAGTTATAAAGTTGATTACCAGTTCAATAGGGTGTTGGATATTGATCACATAAATAAATGCCTGGGAAGGAAGGTTGTTGTGACTTTCGAAGAGTTTGCTGAAATGAAAACGAATCACTTGCACATAGATAGGTTTATATGTTATTTCTCGTCACCGACACATTGTTATGTTGATGATGAGCATGTGAAGAAGCTGAAATCACAACTAGGAATTTCAATGGGTAAGCTTGAGTCTCCTTGGACGGAGGATGTCAAAAAGCCAAGTAAGAAAAAAGTTGAAGATGTTGAGGCCAAGTTTTCGACTGATGATGATGTTATAGCGATTGGAGATGTGTTCTTTTCTGATCTGGAGACAGAGTGGGTGATGCAGCCTGGTGGTCCAATTGCTCACCAATGCAAGACTCTAATTGAACCAAGTCGGCTTATCATGCTTACTGCCCAGCGGTTCATTCAAACATTCTTGGGAAAGAATTTCATTGCCCTTCATTTCCGGAGACATGGATTTTTGAAGTTCTGGTAAGAGGTTACTTGTTCCTTTGGAAGTGGGTGTGCATCCTATTCGTTTGATATCTCTGTATGTTGTTCGTATTCTTACAAACCAGGTATAGTTAGCTAGTGCCCATTGGGTTATTGCTATTCTAATAGGGGTGATTTTGTTGTTTGTGTACTTGCATCTTGTTGGTATGCAAGTAGTGTAATTAGCATTTTTTTCAATTGACTACTAACATGTCACACCCACACTTTTATGTGACAATATATGCAAGTTCAATACAAGCTTCATAGATTTTGATTTCAAACCATCGATAGATGTGATACGTTGAAGTGGTATTTCAGAATCAATTACTTGCTTTTCCTTATGATAGATAGTCGACACCACTTCTATTTGGTTGATCCAAAACTCTATCTGTACCTTTACGTGAGAACCTTTTCTTGGTTAACACTAGACTCAGAAATACTTTCTTTTTTGCCTTTTGGTTGTTCTTTGTTATTCCGATTCTTGGGAGGCTAGAAAAAGAACTTCAGCCATTATGTAATAATGAAATGGACTGCATTTTAGTGTTCTATTTGAGAAAACCGTGGCATGAGAAGGCCTCTAATTTGCTTCTACTTATCTTTTCCAGTAATGCAAAAACTTCAAGTTGCTTCTTTCCCGTTCCACAAGCGGCAGACTGCATTGCTCGAGTGGTTGAAAAGGTCAATGCACCAGTTATATATCTCTCCACCGATGCAGCAGAAAGTGAAACTGGTTTGATGCAGTCATTGCTTGTGGTGAACGGGAAGACTGTACCCCTTGTCAAACGGCCTCTTCGAAATTCAGCCGAAAAATGGGATGCCTTGCTATACAGACACGGGCTCGAGCAAGATGCTCAGGTGAAACCATGTTTCTCCAATCTTACTTTTTCTCTCTTATTCGGGTTTGTGGAAGGATTCTTATTATCTTAGTGACTTGAAGTGACCATCCTATTCCTATGTAGTTCCACCAATTATACTAATATTGTGACATATAAGATGAACCCTTGAATCTGTACCAAGTTTCTATGTTTCAGAACTGTCCCTCCCTCGTTAGTACTACTACTTACTCTGAAAACGTACAAAGTTGTGATGCATATTTCATACGAGTATAGTTAAAGGATAAACTTTATGGAAGACTAGCCTGTGGTGATTGTATGAGAGAAATTTATTGAACCTAGCTTAGGGTCCACTTAAACTTATGTGTTGTTACTCTTTCTCATGAAGGTGGAAGCAATGCTGGACAAAACTATCTGTGCTATGTCTAGTGTGTTCATTGGAGCCTCTGGATCCACTTTCACAGAGGACATATTGCGTCTCAGGAAGGACTGGGGATCGTCATCATTGTGTGACGAGTACCTCTGCCAAGGTGAAGTGCCAAACTTCATAGCCGAGGATGAATGAAGAAGCATTACAGAGCTTTCATTTTTGCTACCGTCTTCTCATTCATGTTGCGGTCCACAGCCGAAGATGGCTGATTTATATGCCCGGAAATTTGTTGACTTGTACTTGTGTAGTGTATGTATGATATTAGTTCACTTCACAGGCTTTCGGAGTTTGTACTTGGGTAATGTACTTTGTTACGAACAGTTGTTTCATTTGTTCGTTAATCTGTTATTTGATTTGTAAAGCATCATAAAGAACTTGATTTTCTCTCTAGAAAATTAAATAAACTGGGGAAAATATATGTTTAGAAGTTTGGTAAATAAGTTTGATTTGCGTGAAACAGTTCTGCATTTCAGAAGAAGATTTGAAGTACAAAATTAATACAAATGGACTGTATTGATATTAATTTTTAGTGAATTTCATGTATTGAATGAGGAACAAAATATATGTTTTACTGGAGGAAAAAAAAATAAATTTTGATGTATAAAACTAATATGAAAGGATTAATTGGATGCTTCAGACTCAGAGTTTGATATTATTTTGTGAATTTTATGTATTTTTTTTAGGGAAAATCACTAATATTGTTAAGCAACTAACCTGATATTACGTCGGACAGTTGAAGCAATAGATGATAAGACAGATCTCGCATCATGATCACAACTACTGTTAGTTAAAGCATGTCTGGCTAATTTATGAGCCACGACACTACAAGAGCAACGAGCAAAATAAATACAAAAACATGTCCCAGAAGTGGACAGTACGCAACACTCATCGCTAATGATACCTTCAAAGATGTTCAACTTGACCCGTTTAGCATCATGTAGAGCCACGACCTCCACCTCATACGGATGGAGAAACTCTGTGATCCTACTGCAAAATGCTTTAAACAGAGCTCATGATAACCCCAGAGACCAATCGACTCGAACCAGTTAGTATCATGCAAAGCCACGACCTCCACCTCATATGGATGGAGAAACCCTGTGATCTCACTGCCGAATGCATCACACCAGCTTCTTCGATCAGCCATGCGATCAATATGGGAATCACGAGTCTTTAATAATTTAGGTCCTCCAAACTCTTTGTGCTTACTAGGATCAATCCATCGACGCTAGAGAACCCTCGATCCCTCCTAGTACCGAGCCTAATGGGACACCCCAAAGACGATTAAAGCTTAAGAAAACCAAAACACCCTAGTTCGATATGCTTACATGAATCTGACTATCGACGCCATAGAACTCCAGTTCCCTTCCAGTACAACACAATCTTTCCTCTTTTTACTCTCTCCTAATTTCTTTCCTTTGATTGGTACTTCATTTAATTTCTTTGGAAAAAATTAGTTTTATTTTCATAATTTTTTTAGGAAAGTTTTATTTTTATGATCTAGCTACCTTTCATATACTTGTTGAAGAATCCTTCTTACTCTTGTTGTTGAATCTAGTTCATTTTTTCTGATTCTTCAAATTTTTAGCCCCAATAAATAACCAATTTAACCATGTTTAAACAATGTCAGTTTTACGGGTTTTAGAGGATCTGATAATTATTAAAATTGAACATGCAATTTGGACTCAACCTTAAATAAATAATAAATCAATTGACTTGTGGACTTTTCAAATCTTAAATTATTAAGTCTGAGCTCGTTTTGTGTAGGGATAAATACAGATTACTATACTTACTATATCGCATTTTACAAATTACTACCCTGATTAACCATGAAATTTTTAAAGTGGTGTCATCCATGATATTTTTGACCAATTTGTTTATATTCTTTGATTTGATTTTTTTTTCTGAAGCCCAAAACCTTATTAGAAAGTTAAAGGACAAAACAATTTTATACGAATTGGTGGGACGGACATCGCACCTTGATTTTTATTTTATATTTTTGCCCAATTTCTTTATATTCTTTGATTTTTATATGAAATTAAAAAAAAATGCTTCATACTTCCAAATCAAATTCCATCTCATGACATTTCAAATCAAAGTCAATCTCAGGTGTTATTTTGGGCAGAGAAATGAAAAATTAACACATGTGAAAAAAATGCTTTAGCGATGCTTCATTTTTTGAATTTAACAGTGGAGGAGCCTCCAGTTCGTCCAGGCAGTGGTGGTTTGAGCATGGACAGAAAACTCAAGATTGAGGGAGCATGGGGTTTTTCGGGTATGAATGCTTCTAAATCTGCCTCTTTTCGGCGACGGGACATGCGTTGGAAGACGGTGGCGCCTTGCTATCGTATGGAATCTTTGGTCGAATCTCCAACCGAGTTGCGGTACATAGAAGTCCACTGGTCTTCTCAGCCACCAGATATGAATCTCTTTGCGACGAGGAGGCCTCTTCACCGGATACGATTCGTTGTGGGATGGTGGTGATGGCGCAGGGCATGGGAAGGCGAGGCAGAAAGGGGTTTTCGTGGCGGGTATTTCACCAGACCTAAATCTTTCCGTTGAAACTCGCCGCTGGGGAGGCGAGCTAGGGTGGAAGGCGGTGCGATTTCTTAAATATGCGGTTCAGACTCATTATAATTGAGATTTTATCACGAGCCGATGGATATAGATAACTTTTATGTGCGTACCCTTACTCGAAATAAAATATATAATTAATTAAAAAAAATGGAATGTGTTAACGTTCAAATTGAACCAATCATTTAATAAGCAATTTTAATCAAATGGGAAAAATACCTAATGAATGCATTATGCATATAGGTTTAAACTTTGATATCTTGAACTACACTATATACTCAGAGCCTCAACCACTTCAGAACTCAACGCTGGTTGGACGTGAATGCTCTTGGCCAGCACAACTACACCAGTGTCATCCCTCAATACAAAACCCAATCAAACCAGATGCCTAACTGGAGCAAGGGCTTGGTCGACATTGAGCTTAAACCATCCTGGCGGAGGCTTTTCCCATCTCTCTTGACCTCTCCCCATGACACGGACAACTACAGGGTAACTCACGAAATCGAAGCCCGCTCCCTCCCCTCTGCTCGGGCCTTCTCGATAACACGGATAATATACAACATCTTGGAATTACAAACCGCATCATTACGAGCTTTTCAAATTTGCCACCAAAGCATCGCCAACAATTCCATAGCAGGGACGGAAATATTAGAACGCAAATTTAAAAGGCAAGTCACACAATCACCGAATTTATCATGAGCCTCTCCAACTCTGTCTGGTTCCCGATGGTTGCAATACAAGAACAGTTCATGAACAAGTGTGATAAAGACTCCGGGAAAACCCCCACAAAGCCATGTTTCTTTGAGAACACTGAAATCTCCTGTTCCAATCAGACGACATCCAATACGAATTAGATCTACAACTGCAATTTCTTGTATCAAGAAATGTGTTGCAGTAACTGTATGAAATCGAGATTATCTCAGATAGGGTCGTTCATAGTTTGATTTTGAGTCGTTCAATTTTGAACCCAACCGATCAATGTGGTTTTAAAAAAATAAAAACTGAAATCGAACCGATAGAATTCGGTTTGGTTTTAAACATATCAATTTCTGGTTCGTTTTTCATGAACCAAATTTCGTGAAACTCTCATATTTTATACTGTTTGACTTATTATTTCACTTATCAGTTTTCATTTAGATTTTTTTTGAACTAATTTACATGAAATTCTTACATTTTTGGCCGATTTTGACTTCGGTGACTCAAAATGAGTCATGCGTTCAAATTGATTGGTTTTTTATTCATATCAGTTTTTCAACGGTTGTCATTTCATATAGTTTCGGCTTGGCTTTTAAACAAATCAATATGATTCTTTTTAGAATAATTTCAAGTTTCTACGGTCAATTGTTCAAGTAAGCCATGTTACTGCCGTAAATTTTAAACCTCATCAAATGACTACAGTGGACTATTTTAACACTGAAAATGTCTTAAGTCTTAACAGAGTTAAAAGTAATATGAAATGACAAATATAGCCCTCCCTTTTACATTTTAGTGAATTAATACAAATATGCATAGTCATGTCAGGATGACGTCACCTTGTCTTCCTCAACAAACATCTGCTTCTCCAATCGCCAGTGAGAACCAGAAGGTCTAGCAATCGGACGCAGATCCGCGAATAGGGTGGAGAGCAAGAGGAAATTCAATGTCGGCACAGTCATGGTCGAGGATGCGCAGTCCCACGAACGTATGAGATCAATTTCGCCGGAAATACGTTGTCGGCACAGTCGTGTCACCCTGAAACTCTACTTTGAGCTCTCTTCTCTATCCCTAAAATTTTTCAGCAAAACCCTCACAACACTAGGATTTTTTTATCCCTAAAATTTCTCAACAAATTATATCATGAAACTGAATCATCTGTCAACAAAACATAGAGATTGAATAGAAATCAAATGGGCGCACTTTAGCCAGGAATAAAAGCCTTGAACCGAATGGGTTTGGAGAAGTCGGAAATAAATTTGACTGTAATATATTAATCTTTTGTTCTCTCACAAAGTTTGATGCTTCAAATTCTAAAAAAGAAGTTATAGTTACAGACTTACATGTAGGGGTGGGCATATACGGTTAACCGGAACCGGTAGCCGGAATCGTAAACTGGACCGATCATGTCTGGTTTCCAATTTCCAGAACCGAAACCGACCGGAATTACGATATGACCGGACATTTGGTTAACCGTAAATTCCGGTCGGTTATTCCGGTTCAACTAGAACCGGATCGTATTAAAATAAACTGAAAAAAAATCATTCTGAAATCCTAATTTTTGCTCCTCCTCGCCGTCTTGCTCAGCCACCGCCACCTCCATGGTAGATGAACAAAAAAACAAAATATGTTCAGAAATAAATGCTTGCTTAGTAGTTGGGAAGT
>JAYMTP010005466.1:0-13327 GCA_036897365.1 Geranium brycei
TACTCTAATCTTTTCCATTCTAGTAGGTGGTTTAAGATTAAGTTTTGCTAAAACTTGTGTGTTTGTGTGGATACAAATAGAGGGAGGATCCATTTTTGGTGCTTTTGAATCGGCTATTCGACAAAATCAATAAGGTAAAACCGAAATCTCTACTCTAGGGTTTTAATCGTAGATTTATCGCATAGTGGCGATCCTGACGGGTTCGGAGTTAAATTATTTTAATTTCGCTGCGTAAATCTCTGATTTAGACCCTTCGAACTCCAACATAAAATGTCTCCTTTTGTTGATCCCTTAGTGTTTCATCATTCATGGCTTCTCTGTTGTTTGGTTCCCAGCAATTTATTAGCTTTTACATATTTTTTTTCTTTTTTTTAATCTTGAATTTGGTAGGATCAGCTAAATACCCATGAAGCAATCTGAAAAGTGCAGTTCATGGACAAAATAATCCCATTGTCCCCTACTCGATGAAGCGGTCTAAAAGTGGTGATAGGATCAGTCAGCTATCTGATGCAGTTCTTGGTCACATACTCTCATTTGTCCCATTCAAACAGTCCATGCAAACGAGCATTTTATCAAAGCGATGGGTGCATGTTTGGAACTATGTACCTGTTATTGACATAGACGATGCCACACTGGTTTTGGAGCCTGTAGCTGTAACACGGCAATCAGTACATTCAAGTTTCATCAATTTTATGAGGAATGTATTCAATCGTTGTCATGAAGCTCCTATGCGTAAGTTTATTCTCAAGTGCCGCAAGTTCGATGTTTTCCATCTCAGTCAGTGGATTATTGATGCGGTGAAGTGTAGAGCTTGATCTTTACATTACCATAAAAATAGCATTCAAAATCTCAGCCCGTCTTTTTGCATATCAAGAGTTGGTTATGTTGAAGCTTGGGAAGATTTTTCTCCTAGATGTGCCGGAGTTACTTGTTTTTCCAAATCTCCAGAAGCTCCATCTTGATGATATTGAACTTGATGACACCATTCGTAATTTTCTATCTGGTTGTCCCGTTCTTGAAGACTTGCATATCATTTGTACACCGGAAAAGTTGGATACCCTTGTTATAAAGGTACCTGTGCTCAAGTTCCTCACAATAGTCGTTTCATTGTACGACGACAATGGTGAAGCCTACCATCCCAACTGTTTTGAGTTCATTCTTGAAACCCTGAACCTTGAAGTTCTGAGTTATTCTAGGCTTGAGGCGTTGAAAGGTTTTCACTTTGGAAACCTCGATTCTCTAGTTGAGGTAAAATTCAATATTGGTTCGATGAATATCAGTATACAAATAGGTTTGAGATTTTGAGGGCAATTGTCAATGCCAAGACTATCTGCCTTACTGATTGGACTTTGGAGGTTTGCCCGTTTGATTTTATTAACATTAAGTTACATTTAGGGGTAATTATACATCACTACCCCCAACTGTCACCATTTTCAGATGAATATTCTGAACTTTAAAACTTGATTTACAGATGCTACAACTATTTTTTACCCTTAACTTTAACTGTGGTTAAATCAAACAGAATTGGAGGTAAAAAGAGCAAAATGCCCTCATCTTCAACCTCTCTCTCTCTCTTCCTCTCTCTTTTCTGGAAAATTCTCTCTCTTCTTGACCTATCTACCCCTTCCTCTGCCTCCAAGAGCATTGTGGTATTTTTAGGTGAGAGGTTGAAGATGAGGGCATTGTGGTCATTTTACCTCACAATTATGTTAGATTTAACCACAATTAGAGTTAAATGTAAAAAAAAAGTTGGTGTAGCATCTGTAAAATCAAGCCTTAAAGATCGGATAGTTATGTGAAAATGGGCAATAGTTAGGGATAGTGATATGTCATTACGCCTTAAATTTATATTGGATCTAGAATTTCATATACTTCGTCAGCAAAGATAGTTTAATTTTCCCATGTGCGTGTAGATTCTTTGTTCCATGGATGCTTGTGATTTGCCTATCTTCCACAATTTATCGGAGCTGCGACTTGGATTAAGCAATTGTTGTTCGAAAGAGGGATTGCTTGCTCAATTACTTCACAACTCTCCGAATTTGGAAGTTCTTGTGTCTTGATGCGGTGAGTCTTTAATGATGTTACACTTGCACTCTTGCTCGACAAATCTCAGATAATCATGGTCTTATTTTATAGGATCTTGTATGTGACGGGAGGATCAGAATATAAGTTTAGGTGGGAGTGGCCCTGTAGCGTGCCCAAATGCTTTTACCGGAGCCTTAAGGTTGTGAATATTTGGGGATACGCGGCCCGCCGGTTCATAAAATATGTACTAGCAGGATGCTAAAGTGCTGAAGGAGTGTACTGCTTCACAAGACAAAGATGAGCAACTTCTAAATTATTTAGACTTGGGAAAAGAAAAGACTTAATGTTTTATTGCTGAAATATGTTCACTCTTGTGTTGTTGAATGAATTCAACGGTTATCAAATGTCAAATGAAATCAATGGTTAAAGATCAAATTAAAATTAATTTGGTGTATATTGAAGATAAGTAGTACCTTTTCAAGGACAAGAATGTGTAGAATCGTCGAGTTATGAAGAAACTTGTGTAGCCTTTAACAGCCAAGTTGGTGTACTCATTGAACTTGTCTGTTATCTGACCAAAAAAAAGAAATTCTTTTCCGTTGCAGTTAGAGAACAAGAGACTAAAAAACATAACATTATATTTTAGAGGACAAAACAACATTGCCAAGAATTTTGGCATTCATAATTTCCTTAACTCACTGATCTTTCTACTTTCAAGATGCTTCATATCAACATCAATAGTCCTAATGAGTTCTGGCAAAGGCAGAAGTGTGAAGACCATGCCAGTACACGAAATCGGAAAGTCTTGAAGCGTGATGGGAAAAATAAGACCGAGGTTAACATAAAGATCCATATTTTGTGAACTTCTCGTCAATAATGACAAATCTCTCTGTTGCGAGAGTCATGAACCGTCCATTACTTTTGTTGCGAGAGTTTGTTTCGAATCAGAAAAAACATGTTTGCTCGAAAACTTGGAGGTGAAGCAAAGTGAATATTATTTCTCTTACAATGCCTTTCAATGGTGGATATAGACAATAACTCTGGGCAATCAACGATGGCTAAATTCCTTGATGCATGCACCACTACCCAAATATCATGTTAGCTTCTAGTTTGAAATTGAGACAATACCCCCTAATATATTGGGTAAGGGTGGGCACATTTTACCCAAAACCGAATCCAAACCGGGATCCAAACAGAACTGGAACTGAAAAACTAAGAACCGCATGTATTAGATCGGATTTGGGTCTGAACATTAAGAACCGAATCATTTCGGTTCAATTCCGGTTCTAAGAGTAAAGAACCGTCGATTAACCAATTCAGAACCCAACCGATTCAAGAGGCTTTAATTAGTAATTTTTTTTATTAAACTTTTTTACCTAGAAGTTGGTTTAATTGCGTATAATTTTTCCCACGGATTAAAAAATGTAAAATATCACATTAATTTTGGTCTAATTTGATAGAACCGGGAAATTAGATCGGAGAACCGGACTCAATCTTACAATTAATCATTTAATCGGGTCTAATTGAGCAGAACCGGACTGTTTCCCACATATTGGGTCCGATTTTAGATCTCTAAAATTGAGAACCGAATGCTTCAGTTTGGTCTGATGCTGGCCGGTTTGGCCCGGTTCTAGAACCGTGGCCAGCCCGAATATTGGGCTTGCATACATCGAAACACAATATTCACGGTTTTTTACGAACAACAGCTCACAAACCAATGACACACAAGCTCACAAATGTACGAGTAATACAAATTCTATTATTCTAGAAAGTGAGCAAACTCTTAACCATTGGGCCAAACTTAGCCGGTACCTAATCATGATGATTAAACACATGTTAAAGAGTTTTGTTCTCTCGGAGTTTGTCTCTCAAACAATAAAGGTCCAGATCGACTTATAACAGACCTAACCCATCCCATTCGGACCTGACCCATTACTACTTCTAACAAAAAGATCCAAATATATATTCATGTGTATAATGATAATAGTGATCTTGAATGTCGTTCCTTGTAAAAACTGTAAAATAAAAGTGTTTTTCTTGACACGGTCCTGTGTTGTTTGTTAATAACAAAAAATCTTTAAAATTTTAAAATTTTATGTAAAATGTTTGTATTTTTACAAAAGTAATGAAATAGGTCAAGGAATAAAGGATTATATTTTTTTATATCATAATTTTTAGTTAAACTAAATCACATATTTTAGTTTGATGATAAAAACAAATTTTAAAGAATTTTCATAATAATTCTAAAATTTAAAGATATTTTCATACAAATACACATATTTTTTTTGTAAAAAAAAAACAAAATTCACATATCTTTATACCATTAACACTCAACACTCTTGCAACACCATTTTGCCATTTTCGGTGGTTTCTTCTCTATTCCCCTAACGTGATCAACCCAAACCCTAGGGCTCGAATTCGATCAGAATGGGGAACACGGAGAAGCTGCTGAACCAGATAATGGAGCTGAAATTCACGGCCAAGTCCCTGCAGAGGCAGGCTCGGAAGTGCGAGAAGGAGGAGAAAGCCGAGAAGCTGAAGGTGAAGAAGGCGATCGAGAAGGGGAACATGGACGGCGCCAGGATCTACGCCGAGAACGCCATCAGGAAGCGCTCCGAGCAGATGAACTACCTCCGCCTCTCCTCCCGCCTCGACGCCGTCGTCTCTCGCCTCGACACCCAGGCCAAGATGACCACCATCAACAAGTCCATGGCCAACATCGTCAAATCCCTAGAATCCACCCTCAATACAGGTATGTTTTCTTCATTGATACCCAGATTGGAGCTCTGTAGGCCAAATATCAGGAATGAAGTTTGAAACCCTCCCTTGAATAGCTAATTACTTGACCCTTTTGTTCATAGATGAAAATTTGTCTATCAAAAGTGCACAATTGAGACTTTCCTGTAGAAGTGCCATTTGCTAATTTGCTGCCCCTCAATGTTAGGAGATGTAATTTTGTATATTATGACCCTACCTTTTGCAGATGAATCACTTAAAGCTAAATTGATTAGAAGTTTATAAATGGTACATGTGGTGTGGATGCTAAACATCTTCCTTCGTATTTCGGGTAGTTTGGCTTTTGAATTGAGCTGGATTTTTACAAGGTAGTATGTGGAACATCACTTGATGATCGTCCTTGGTATTGACCAATCTTTAATCTTCCCTCATGGGTAATTATTCCTATACTGTTGACTTGTTGAGCAGCTTGCAAGCTGGGTTGCCCTGAATTTTGATCCTCTATCTAATTGGGAAATCTTCAGTGCGATTAGTTTTGTTACATGTAATATAGCAACATGCCCCTGAGCTATTTCTTAGTTTTGCATTGCTGCTTTGTTGGTTTGGTTGTTAGGTGGTGCACATGTGGATGTTTTTTAATTTTTAATTACATTTTCTTATGTTTTCTGGCGTTGGGTCTGGTACAGGTAATATGCAGAAGATGTCAGAGACAATGGATCAATTTGAGAAGCAGTTTATGAACATGGAGGTTCAGGCTGAATTCATGGAGAGCTCAATGGCAGGGTCCACTTCCCTGTCCACACCTGAGGGTGAGGTCAACAGCTTGATGCAGCAAGTGGCAGATGACTATGGACTTGAAGTATCAGTGGGGCTTCCACAACCAGCTGCACATGCTGTGCCAACCAAGACAACAGAGACGGTTGGAGAGGATGATATGTCAAGGCGTCTAGCTGAACTCAAGGCTAGAGGTTAATTTGAGGAATATAATCAGGTCATATGCAAATGTGATGTATATTTTATATGTATGTGTAAAATGGTGCTATACTTGGGATATATTTTTCGTCTATAACTCATGTTTGTTGCATATGAATGATATGTTTAGTGTTATGGTCTAAATGAAGCTCCTAATTTTATTGTACCTGCCTGAATTATGAGCACTTACTGTGAAGTTAGAACTGGGTATACATCTGGAAAAAATAATACTATATCTATATTAGGATTTCTGGTTCAGATATTCAATTTATGTTGTCCTTTTCTTCCTAATCGTGAACTCTACCAATGCTGATTGACTATCCAGAAGGAGGTTAATATCTGAGAATGACAGAAGGGTAAACAGTTCAGAAAAGGTGTGTGCAGAAGCAATACAGACATAACTGTCGGTTTGCCTCCATTTTTGTTCCTCAAGGGGAAAACCTTGTAATCCTGACTTGTGAAGAAGATCCATGTCTTCACTTAATGATGAAAGGTTGAAACTTAGAGCTGACGCTGGGTGTCTAAGAGAAAAGGTGAAGATGGTGCGAGAGGGAAACAAAAAGGTCAACATCTCTGCAGAGCTCAAGGGCCAAAGAAGACCTTTTGGATGATATGTTGGAATGCTAGGCAGCTTTAAGAGATTCAGCAACTAACAGGACTTGCAAAGGCTACAAAGGCCATTTTCCACCCCTTCTAAGGTGCATGCAGAACACTCATTTATTACCTACACACGATTAAGAAATTTTTAAAGTGCAATATGCAGCATCTCTTAGCAAAAACAGAATAACTAAATTTCATAAAACTTGTGTTTGAATAATTTTGAAGAGTTTGATTACTTTGCTTGCATGAAGCAACCGGCTTGATCATTATGCCTGCAATGAATCTTGATGAAAGTCTATAGGTTGTAAAACTAAGGTTTATCTAAGAACCTGGGCATGATTCATGAATAATTGTAATACTTTAATTGTTCCATACTGATTTGCATATATTATCTTCAGATGATTTTTTGAAGATAAAATAAAAACTTAACTACATATACCACTCTTGGTAGCATCACTCGCATATAATTCCGAGTACATAGATTGTTAGGACACCAAAGAAAGACGACAAGCCACTCTTATTTAAGATTATGATGTGACAGAGACTTTTGACACTCTCATGCAGAAGGGTCTTGAAACGTAGTGAGGTATCCACGCTGCGGGACCTTGCTTAAGAGTGTGCGCACTAAACAAAAGTAGAGGGGAAGCTGTGCAAGGAAAAAAACCACGGGGAGGCAGGTTATAGCGTATATCGGGTAAGCTGCCGTTCTGACATTATCATCGAGGACAAAGAAATGGCCAGCACAGAAGGAGATGAGGATTGAAGCTACAGATGCAAAGAGTGGTGTCAAACCCACCAGGAGCCTCCTGGGTAAGTTTAAAAAATCTTGTTGCTCAAACCGACAGGTGAGAAGTGGGAAAAAGAAGAGCAGTGCCGTTACAGAGAAGCCGAAGGCCATCAAAGATGAGATAGCAAATAGTTTGAAAGCAGGCTTGCTACCGAATTTGGGTGCTCCACTGTCTTCACTGAAACCACCTGGTATGTTTGTGGATGTGGAGAAGGAAATTGTGGCAATGAGTGTTGCGTAAACGGAGTATGTCTCAGAGGTTTTGCAGTACCAATCGGAGCCACTCTGGACAAGTTGTTGGTGCGTATCTGTGAAGATCTCCTCCGGGGTCTGGCCTTTGTTGTTATAAGTAACAAAGGTACGCGGGGGCATGGAATTCTTCACAAACTGCCCAGCCCAAATAAAAAGTGAAATCAGCAGAAGACAAGCATGCAAGTGAGTGTTGGTATAAGAGAGTAGGTGTGTGTGATATACCTTGTACCATTTGAGTTCCCATTGCATCTGCATTGCAGCTCCTGGAGTAAGCCAAGGTCTGTAGCATCCGAGCTTAGCAGCAAGGTGCAAGCCACTGTTTCCTTCACTGTCCACTTGGCGAAATGCAGTCTCTTTCATTATCTGCATTTTGAGCAACAGATTGTAGACATGTGTTTGCCTGTTCTCTGCTGCCAGAAGCACAACATTCTTGTTATCACAGTCCAAGTCCTGGATCGCCACCGGAAACACATCCAGGATTTTGGCAACCATTTCGACCACTCCCTTCTTTGCAGCTACCAAAATTGCTGTATCATTCTTTACTTTAGCTTTTGATTCCTTCTCATCAGATAATGCTTGTGGGGCTTGTCCTTTATCTCGATATTTGTACCACAAACCATCTTCAACGATTGCATTCATCACTTGATCAGCCCATGTGTGCCTTCTTTTTATTTCCGTCACTTTCTGTAGCCTTGAAATGCCTGCATTGCATTCCGTAATGAAAACAATACTTGGAATATATAGGATTAATTTTTATTTAACATTTATGGATACGTACCAAGTAGTCCCAGGACAGTTACCAGAGCCTTGAGTGTATATTTGAAATATTCCATAATTGTTGCATAATTGGGTGGAACCAAACCTTGAGAAAGATTATGGTGTATGAGTTAGTGGCGGCACTGGCAGTATTATTAGGATATGCCAAAAGATACATACCCTGAGGCTGAAACTCTCTGGTCTTGTGTTGAGGATTTTCGTGATCAACTGCTTCAGGTTTCTTCTCTTTTTTCAGAGCTACACAGAGATGATGTATCGGAATTAGCATGAAAAATGCATATACACAGTCACAGAGATATTGACACCCACATAACATTTTAAACAAAGTGTGGAAGAAGTTGATGCAGGTTTGGTAATTTTCAGGGTATTTTTGAGTGGTAGAGTTGGACACGGATTCTTCATTGTTGTATTTGTCCACAGTGAGAGGGTCAATCAATATACCTAACAGATAACATAATAAGAACATGTTAACAACAAGAGCAGCTATAATATTAATAATAATTTACCATGTAATGCAATGCATCAATAATAACAACTGATCCAAGTATGGAAAGTAGAGAATGATACCCAAGTATTCACCCGCTATGACGACATGGAGAATGGTGTCCCCGTTATTCTTTCTGCACAACAAGTTACGGTACGTTCCTTCCAAGCTGTTGATTCATCATGCGCAGGCTTGACTCTGAGGATGCTTCCACCATTGACAGGACCATGTCCGTTAGGCCTGAAGAGACTGCTATGTGCAGTACTGTGTCTCCTGCTTCAGTAATCCTCGCCTTCTGAGCTTCCTCAAACTTCACATAGCTTTCCATATGTTTTGGGCCATTGTCCACATGCAGACTCTCGTCAATCTGATCTGCACGTGAGGGCACCCATCAATTTGAATTTCTGGGTGATGAGGTCTCGAGTTTTTTTATAG
Source organism: Geranium brycei (assembly GCA_036897365.1). NCBI lineage: Eukaryota > Viridiplantae > Streptophyta > Magnoliopsida > Geraniales > Geraniaceae > Geranium > Geranium brycei. Next base: position 9,069 of record JAYMTP010005466.1, read on the forward strand.
TTCAAATGATACAGTTTTGGCCAGCGGATATTATATACACAAGTCTTGACTACGCACAAGTACACGCAGTCGTTACAAGTAATAAAAATTACATTAATTACTTTAAGTTAAGAGGGAAATGAATTAAGGGAAGTAAGACAATCACGAGTGGTAGATACAAACTCAAATAACTTAGTAACAAAAATATTATAAGTGATTGTGTTTATAATTCCTAACTCTAAGTCTCTTAAGCACCAATTCCACCTTTGGTTATTGAAATTAGCTTCTATCCGTCTCGTGGTTCTACCTCTTGATCTTGAAAATTGAAACATGCATTCAACGAGTCTGATTATTTTATGGTCTAAGAGTTATGGGTGTCGATCGAATATCAAGCCCAAACTCCCTTATGTCATCTAGTTTCAGAAAGAGATTTCCTCTCTAACAATAAAAAAAATCAATTCTATCCCTTAATTAAATAAATAACTAAGCAAACGACAATAAGAGTAAGGTGAACCAAAATGTAATTAAGCACGATCATTAAAAAATACGATAAATCATGCAATCAAGTCAATTGTTGTTGACCTAAGTATTATTTACTAATTCCACCTCTCAATATTGGAATTGGTCTAATCTCGACTGCAAGATTGTATTTTTCAGTATCAATCTCGAATTGGGACCACATTAAATAATACTATTCTACACCGAGAATATTTTGAATGTCAAACGACAAGTTTTAACCTTCTAAATTGTCTACTATGAATATTCTTTCTCAGTATGAACCCACAATTAAAACTATTATTAATGGTAATTAAGCAAAGATAAATATAAATTATCAAGACAATTTAAACAATAAGTAAAATCAAGTAGCAAAGTTAGAGTTTATTGAAAGTGTAGTAATTCTTCTTAGGATTTGTGTATTATTCAATGGGTATTTATAGAGTACAATCATAAATCCTTATATCACATTAGGAAAATTATACAACAAATCTACTATAGTTAATTTATATAATATTATAATAGCAATTGTCTAACACTCCCCTTGATGTCGCTGCATCAAGACTACTTTTTGGCATATTTTTATCACACTTTAGATTTGTTTTTCTCTTGATATTAGTATTTTATTGATCCAAATGCCCCTCTATGCTTCACTGGTACTTCGAGTGTTATTTTATAGGTTTGCGGCAAAAAGTTGAAAAATTGAGCATAAATCGGTAAAGCAAATCTTGCGACAATTTGAAACTTTCAAGTGGCGTAGATTTCTCGTCCTAACTCTGTTTTGGGCCACAATATATATAAAAAGAACGAAATTCGAAGATATATAATTTTGTAGAAGGGCAATTTGACAAATTCGAAGGTTTAGGGATGGCACGGGTTCAGGTGGCACGGGTTGACCAAACCGTGCCACTCAAAACCGTGCTATATGTGATTTCACCATTACAAATTAGCAGTTTCGCAATTCAGAAACACAAAGAAAGCCATCGACAAAGTTTGAGAGCAGAACGAAAAAGTCTTCCTGAGGCGAGGTCACGGGCTTTGAGTGGAGATTCGATCTCGTTGAAGGCGGATTGAAGCACAAGGATCATTCAAGCGTCAAGAGATATCGATTTCTATGTGACTTAGATGGTTCATGTTCTTCAACCCTAACTCGTTTAGAGTTTTGAATTTCTATCTTTTTCACAAACTGTTGTATAGGATCGGTGTTCGAACTCGTAGGTAGAAAATATAGTATACTAGACAGGGCACTCCGAGCTCTATTGCTACTCTCCCCAGCTTCTTCAACTTCGCCATGTTTGGCCCACATTGTATACAATCTCAAAAACTATTTCTTAAGTGAGTGCAAATGATTTTCATATTGTTCACACAAATATTACAACATTTAGTGTTCACACAAATATTACTAAAACATTTAGTGTACAAACACATGAATCTATTTGTACCATACTGTGGACCTTTTTCCCTAGCAAATTTTATGAATCTTAACAACCCCATCAAGAACGTATTTGACCTTCTAACCACTCTCATCCATGATCGATCTATTTTATAATTATATCTACGGAGATGAGTGAATAAAACATGCATTCAGTAAAACTACTCTCTATGATATACAGTACAACAACATGACAAATTCAATATTGTTACATATACATTACGAGAAAGTAAAATTTATATAGAATATACCTTGTAATCGGACAATGTGGTACGATTTATTTGTTCAAATATTAATCGACTTTTATAGCCTCCAACAACATTAATTGACCACTCCAATTTTATTCTCACATAAATTTATCCCCAAAATCATCAACTACTACACATTTTGAGAGGAATATTTGTACACGCCTGGAAGGAATAAGAGCATCACACATTGCTTGGGTGCGTTGTCATAGCCCAACGTAACATAAATGATCGCTGCAAGCAATGATCGTAATCGGTCATATATATGGTCAACGTTTAAGGGCAGCGCACTTACAGAGTTTGTTGTCATAAGAAAATATAAGGGTAGTGTATGTTCAGAGTGTCCGCTGCCATATCCTTCTCGGCAGCGCACAACCTTTGTTCGTTCACTGCCCTTAAATTATTACGGACAACATGGTCTGTTTATGTGCTCTACCATATAATGCCATATTAGTGTAGTATTAATTAGTATTAGATTGAACTTTTAAACATGGTTCCTCAAGTGGACTCAATATTATTGCAGCTTCCTATGGCCAGGTGCGGACCATTATCGATGATGTTTATATATATAGCTGGGATAATAAGTACCCTCATTTGGGAAATTAGAAAGGCGCGACCATGTATGTTCAATTCTCAAACATCAAAGTTCGATATTTGTTATGAATGAAACAAAAATTAATTAAGAGCTCAAACGTTAGTATGAGTTTTGATGTAGCTTCTTGGACTTATAATGTCATGTCATTGTTGGAATAAATCAAACGTTTTATTTAATATATGTTTGGCGTGTTTCGAATAAAACTTTTTAAATTATTGGCTATTTATTACTATTATTGTAGTGTTATTGAGGGGGAAACCACATCTTAAAATATAAATTAGAAACTCGTCTCAGCCTTCAAATTTATAAAATAAATGAATGAGACTAAAACATGTCATTAATAATAAAGTAATTAAATACATAAATCATACATCCAGGCTAGAGTTCAATCATATTTTGTTAATCCAACAGTTGAGCACACAAAAAACAAAGAATTATGTAACTATAAGAGCACATATGAAAAAAAAATTATAGACAAAAGAGCACAAAAAATGGTTCTACCTCCGAGTGCATAGAAGAAGTCGTTTCTATGCACACTACTTGGATACGCTTCAAGTTCAAAATCAAGTTTATTATCCAAACTCAATTCGGTTTATTAGCCGACTTGAGTTTGAGGGGAGGGAGTGTTAAAAAAATTAGTCTATTTTCTATTACAGTTTAGCCCTAGCTTAATTTAGTATTATTTCCTATAATTTAGTGTTTTCTATTATTACAAGTTGATGTGGATCCATTAGGATGACATTTCGACATTTCTAACACACATCTTATCATTTATTTAACTCTCGTTATGCTCTTATAGAAAGCATTGGTGATATTTTACACTTGCAGCAGAGTTTTGGATATTTTGATTTCAGGTGCACGTTTAGATGCCTAAAACAGCTCGAGAATGGATAGCTTGGGAGCTAAAGCAGTGTATAAAAGCATGTCACGGACCTTGTCATGGACCGTGACACAGACCGTGACATCAAGCCCAAGTATGTCAAAAAGCATAGCAAGAATTGTGATTAAAATGTCAAATTCACGTGACCTGTCACGAAAGGTTTGTGACACAGGTAAATTTGAAGCCCGAAGCTATCAAGGAGCGGGAGATGAACGAGAAAAGAATTTCAAAGGCATGTCACGATCCTTGTCATAGATCGTGACACATCGAATTTCAAAATGCCACGAAGAGGTGCCCCTAACCAAGCACAAGAGCAAAGTGTAATGTATGATCCTTGTCACAAACCGTGACATAGATCATGACATCCTATTTTTATGGATCTCTATACAAGTTGATGTGACCTAATTTTTGGGGATCACCACCCACCTACCACAACTTTTCAGCCTCCACCATTTTTATTGAACAAATTGTACAATTAAGTACAAAAATGGCTAAATTAATAAGTGTATTGACTTGTGACTACGTCAATGTGAGCCTTGATTTAGAATGTCAAGACTCGTCATAAAATAATATGAAATATGTTTACATATTCTATGAAATGAGATCTTTTCAACGATATATCAAAATATCAAG
>JAYMTP010005467.1:0-13327 GCA_036897365.1 Geranium brycei
ATCAAAGGATGATGCGAATGTTGGTACTTGTGTAGTGGTTTGCCTGTTTTGGAAGTGTTGTTTTTGGGTTTGGGTGGTGAGAGCGACTAGTTTTGGCTTCTCATCTCCACAATGTTATATTTAGTTTGTAAATATGTCAGATTATAGGATAATATATTAAATGACAACCTCTACTGTTCTGGGCTCTTTTGAGGTGATTATAATTGATATTAGATATTCTCTCTGATGTATTTACTGTCGAAAATCCTAAATAAAATTGTCCTACTGGTTAGAAAAGAATGTATTAAATATAAGTAAATCCAAATTTAAAATATGATTTGTTGAATATTGATTACGTATATTGGTTGGACTTTTATGCTACAAAAACGCCCCTAAAGAGTGAAGAGTGGCTAGTGTCGACATGCACGCCGACCTATGTGTCTCATCTCATCTACTACCAACCATGCAATATTAAAATCGTCAATTCTCATTATAATTAACCATTACTTCTCTTTCTCCATCCATCTATCTCTTGATATTTTAATTTTCAATAATTGAGACTTTTAGTTTTAGGACCATATACAAGTCAATTATTGCGCTTTCATTTTTCTTCATGCCAATGGTTTATATCTTGACAAAACCCATCTACTATATCCTCCTTCTTTATACATTCTTTGGTTGTTCAAATTAGATAATGATAAATAAATATTCCACGCTATTGTCAAATTTTGAATAATAACTCCAACTTTTAATTTTTGTTTTAATTCGTAGGCCTAACAGTCCAAATACACCAACCCAAGTAACCATTTATATTAATTTATAATTATTGCCCATAAAATCAACTTGGTTTAATTAAGCAATTAACTGTATTCAAAGACTTGAGATACAATAAACATACCGATACCATATATGCATTTAAGTTGTGGATAGATTCAATCGTTTTCTCAGCTACATTCCCCAATTTGTCCCTTTTGGATAATCGAGATCAGTGGGTCATAATTAAAAGTTAAAGCCACTTTGCCATATTGGTACCTTGCTTTGTCTCTATTGGCCATTGCAACACTAAATTTTATAATCCCATTCACCAAACCAATAAATCATCACAAACTTATAAATATTAAGGGATAAAAAAAAACTTATAAATATTATAGAAATAAATGTTAGTGTGTGATTTTCTCAATATAAGAAAAATTGAAAAAATTATGTTAACGGTTTCATTTTTGTATAAAGTTCATATACATGCTGTGCTGTGTTTATTTCAAAAATTCTATGTACACTGTATTTATTGCACTACTAGTATAATTTCATTAAAATATATGGAAATTTTGAAATACTTTTGTAAATATGAAAAATCCCCTAATCGCTTAGTATATACAATTGCAAAGGGAACGATAGTTTATGCAAAAAAATTCATTGTATACCGAGACTCTCTACAAATGTATAGTAATATATGTAGCGTTTTTGCAATTGTACGCACAATGTGATGAGGGTATGTATTTTTGGTATTATGAAATTGTTTCAAGATAGAACCGTGAGAACCAACGTGGGGGTGTCATGTGGCAAGTGGACGAGTTTCATTTTATAACCTAGAGAGAAAAATGGTACCCGTTGAGGAGTGGTATGACGAGAGATTGAAAGATTTTTTTTTCCCGAGTCTGTCACATCAGCGCGTACAGTGCCACGTGTCGCGCTCCCGTGAGTTCGCACGTGATTACTACCCTATATATATCGAATCTTTTTAAATAGCGTTATTCTTTATGATAAACCGATTGAGACATGAGGATCCGAGGCTTGGTTTGAAGGAAAAGAATAGATTCAAAGCACGAAATATTTTTGAGTTAGTGAGAATTGATTCGAAGTGTTGGAACCGTGTGGAGTGCGTAGGCAAGCTATGCGAATGCAAAATATTGCGCACATTGAAGACCATATATTGAGGAGAAAATAACTATATTGTTTTAAAGAACAGAAACAAAGTGATTTAATTTTATGATTAATTGTGGTTGGTTTTTATTTTAATTTAATGTAATTAATAAAACCAGCTAATTGAAACCTGTGACTATGAGTTACATTCTGTCTTACCGTTTAAAGTAAACAAGAAAATTTTATTAATGTGTTTGGTTTTAAACTACTTAACTTTACTAGTGCACAGTTTGAGATTGATCTGTTTCTAATGATGTTTAATCAGTAAATTAATTTTGAACCCCCTTATCCATCAACTATTAGAAATATATGTATACAAGCCATGACATAAATATTCAATAGTTATGATCATTTTAAACGTCAATATATAATATAATACAAAAAATTTCAATCAACACGATTTAAAATATTATAATTCGTATCATAGTTTAAATATTGTAAATCTTTAGTAAAAAATAAGAACATGCCCATTTCAATGACTTTATCATCAGTTAAGAGTGAGGTTCACGCTCATAAAATATAGTCCAATATCAATTTCCTTGCTCATCCACAACCCTATTAATTAACGACATAGATATATACAATATTACCTGTTATAACAAAAAATGGATTACTCAAGTGACATCCACTCTTGTGGTGGAAAGTATACTTCAGGTAAAATGGTGACGGGTCGGGTTTTGGGCTCCAGAAAATATTCGTATCTGGCGGGTTTTGATCGGGTCGGACACTCATTCATTGTGAGCGAATGCGGGTATGGCAAAACCCGACCCGTTATCATTCCTAAAAATATTAATCGATCTTAGCCGTCAAATTCATAAAATTGAAGATCATCATAGATTTACGATAAATAAAGTTAAGTTTACACACCTTACCATACCTCCATAACGAATTAAATTTACAGTTACTAAAATAGTCAACCGTCTGACCTCACACTCACAGTAAACACGTGAATGGCGAATATGATATGCGTGTTGGGGTTGAAATCTTAAACACGGTCCAAGTAACTCACACACACCAAACACTTCCCTTAATCACACTTAACAGCCCTTAATTTCCTTAATCAAACGTTTTGCTAAAAACAAAAATATAAATCACCCAAACGAAACGACTAACCTACGCATATCAAACGCGCAAATGGCGTGACCAACGCCCAAAAAAATAAATAACAAAACTGAACTAAACTAAAAATACAAAAAGACTCTTTTACCCTTACCCTTTCTTCTTCCTTGAGTATCGGTTCATTTTCTCACCACTACAACAGTTACAGACTTTTTCTATTTCTTCTTCTTCTCTTTTTCTCTTCAAATATCCATAAATCTGCGGGATTTTTTTTCAACCCATTTCGTCCCCTTTTCCCAGATTTCACTTCTCTCTGACAAAACGCCAAAAGTGAGAAAAAAAACGCACTCGCCATCTATTTACTCTGTTTCTGTGATTCTGTCGATGAAAAGTCACTTTTTTTCTTCGTTTTATTAGCTGATCGTTGCTCTGTTATGGTGGGTTTGTGCTCTTCGTAGAGGGTTTGGGAATGGGTTCTTGTGTTTCGGTGACCAGAGACTCGGAATCGGCCATGAAGATGAAGTTCTCGTTAGGGTTCAGAGCGGACAAGATCGTGATCCCTCCGTCGCCGGTGAAGGAGAATCGTCAGATCAATGGGGATCGTACGGTCGCCGAGCTGGTTCTCAAGTCTCAGTGGTCTCCGACCCAATCCGTCTCGTCTTTTCGGGACTACGGTACTGATTCTCTCCTTTTCTCGGTTCCGATCATCGTTTTTTTTGTGATAGGAAATGGGTTTGTGTCGATTATGCTTCTTTGTGGATGTTTGTGGAATTTGGTTTTTGGGTTTGTCTGATATAATTAATGACTTTAATTTTATGTCACTGATTTAATTAACTTGGTTTGGTGTAATTGCATGGCTGTGGTGTTGTCTTCTACTAGAACTCTGATATTTCTGGTATTATAAAAATAGTAGTCTCTGCTGGTTATCTATTGGTGTACTTGTTTTCATTTTTGATTTTTTGGTCAACTGAGCTTGATTGTTGTTTTCAGTTTTAATTTCTGTATTCCTTATTTTTAGATGTATAAAATCTATTTTAATTGAGTGGTGTAATAATATTGATATATGATTCCATCTTGTTATATGTGATTGTTGCTATGTGATTTATGAGCTGGAGGAAGATGGCAGGTTGCTCAATTATATGAGAAGAGGACTTTGTTTTATTGTCACATCGAATAGATGAGTTGTGATGGTTTGGATTCGGAATAATACAAACTTACATCTTGATGAAGCTGGTGCCGGTTGTAGTTGGAAATCTGAATTCATATCGACTCAGTCTGGTTTACTTATGATCAAATGCACACTTTACACGGCATAACTCTCTCAACTACCTATCTTTGTTAATATAGATGACTCATTCTTGATTGTGATCTTATTTTATGTCAAGTTATGTGTTTTTTGTCACTTAGTAGCGGCTTCGGTAATATTTCTGAATGTGATTATGCATAAGTGGATTCTAGCTTCGTAAGTTGTATGAAGCGTCTTAGTTAATGGTGGATGGGAAGGACCAATTTTATTAAATGAACTTAAGTTTGGGGAATAGACTGGTCCATGTACCATCGCTGTGTTAGATAGAAGATTGTTACGGGAATTTGGTATGCAACATTATAGAAAGAGAAGTGGAAGATGGAGACAATTATCTAATGATCTCGTGCTCCATGTACTCCGTTGAATTTTAGGTCTTTCCTTCTGTTTCTAAATGGCATGACTAACGATGAGTGCTTGTAATGGAGTGCAGTTAGTAGAATATTAGTGGTGTGAGAACTTGGAACCCACTATGATGGGTCTGTCATAGTTCTTCCTCTTTATAATGGGTTTATAATTATATACTGAGCCCATCAAATTCATGAAGTGGATATGAATGGCACTGCATTAAGGATTGCCATAATTAGTTTGAATGTGGACCCCTAGCTACCTTGTTGGCGAGGGTTCCATGGAATTGGAAAGTGACCCATCAAACTACCCTTTTGGCTTGCCTGTTCACTTTGGCGTCCGTATCAAGTATATATCTAAAACAGTTCAAAGAATAAATCTTTTTTCTCTGTTGATTTTTGTGAGCTGGCTTTCATTTCTACTGTAAAAATCTGTTTCTTCTTGCAAAATTTAGATGTCACGTCAACACAGTAATTGCATTTTAAAGCGAAAAAGATAAATCATTGGAGATGGCTAAAAGGGGCTGAATTAGAAATTTGGTAGACATGTGTTAAGGATGTGAAGAATTATAGATAGCTTTACTGCTTAGCCTTTGAGATTTGGACATTTAACATTTTGTATTGGACCTGCATTGTAAATGGAAAGCATGAAGCCTGCTCTTTGACTACCAACTATAGTCTAAGTTGTGACGGTTAATATACATATATACAAAGAATGTTAAGTGTTAACTGACCTTGGTTCATGTTTGAGCCATGTGTGATTATGGAATTGGAACCGTGCTTGTAACTGATGCTTAAATTTTCTGTTTTTCTTTTGCAGGCAGTAAAGAGGAAACGTTTTTTGATACCAAAGCTTGGATGGATTCAGATTGTGAATCTGATTTCTACAGCGTGAACGGTGGTAAGAAGATAAAAAGCACTTCCATTTTTGCTCTTTTATCTTTTCTCGATGTTTTGTCCTGTTCGTCTCATATCATTCGGACTTGGCGCCTGCAGATTTTACCCCATCCCGCGGAAACACTCCGGTGCACCACAAATTCTCTACGGGGACACCTCGTGTCAACATGGCCCTTGCTGAAGACAAAACTCAAGACTCCATTTCCAGTCCCGCTCCATCTCCAACTCCAACTGAGAAGAAAAAGAAACTGCTCGAACTTTTCCGCGAGAGCGTCAGAGAGGACCAGAATGGCGATTCATATGGCACCCCATTTACATCCGGCATTAATTCAATGTGTAGCAGCGAAAGAACTGCCAATGAAGATCCTATACTGATCAGGGATAAGTCAATGAAGTCTTCACAGTGTTGCCTTCCGAGTTTAGCAGCATGCCGCGGTTTCAGCCAGAGGAAGAAGAAGATGAGCCCCGTGCCTCCTTCCATTGCTGTAAACGATGAAAGCTAAACTCGTGTTGTCTATAGTAAGACATACATATATCGAAAATCGAGAGAATCCATATCACAGCTCCCTGAGACTATGGTCTCCAGAGGAACTCCATATGTTTCATCAGATTGTGTGAGTTCTGATGGATATATATGTCTACTTGTATTTATGGGAGAGATAGGTGACTTCAACCTCATGTAAAATGCAAGAGGAGAGATGTTCTGTGTCAAACTTCTCCAAAGGGAACTTAAGGTGAAGATCCTCAAGTTGCTAGTTTTGTTGTAGTTCTGTAATAGCAGAGAAGTCAAAACCTTAAAATGAAAACTAAATATATGTCCATTTTAGAAATTGTGGGCTATAAGCTGACCATCTACTGTGGAGGCATGTGCTGCTTCAGTTACTTTGCTGCACAGAAGCAATAATGTGGATATTGCAAACATCACCACACTGTATTATGAGGAAGTGCTTCTTCCCTGTTTTGTAGACTCATGAGAAGCTTCAATATATAGCTTAAAAGACCCAGGAAAGGGAAGAGACAATAGGGTCCACTCCAAATACAGATAGACACAGGACTTGTAAATTACAAGTATCTATGGATTTATTTGGTTTTTGCCATTTTAGCTGAGATCATTTCGGTATATGCATGTGTATGGACCCCACATAAGATGTTTTGTTTATTGCTACAGAAATTGCCAATATCAGCCAACCCTTGCCTCTCTGAGGTTGTTCAGTGTTCACATTCCACTCAGTTCCAGGTCCAGCCAGAACCACATCCCATATCTGTTTCAGTTTCAGAGTGTCACAAGTAAATGGAGGACAGCACTGTAGAGGCTTTAATGCTTGTTCTTGAATTTCCATGTTTTGTTCTTCTTGTTGTTAGTGATAAGAAGCAAAAACCCATCCTGGGTCCCACACATCAGAAACACCATCCAGTCCATTATAAGCCCACAATTGAAAAAACAAAAGTTTGCATCAGACATTCATATTTTTCCTTGCCCTTTTGTTTTAAGTTTTATCACTCTCTAGTGCCTTGCAATCTTGCTCTTAATTATGCATAGCCTTAGTCTTTTGAGCCTTTGTGCAATTCTCTTCCTGGTTGTACTTTTTGAGAAACCTTGTTCAGTTCATGGATTGAGGCATGGTTCTGTTGGCCTGAACAATGGTGCTGTAGCTCAGCCAAGGTCTGGTATATGTACATCTTCAGTAACTATACATGGCTACAAATGCCATGAGCTGGAGGTAAGTTCAAGCTCAACCCTACTACAAATTATGTCTTGCTAGCCAGAAATTGAATTGAACTGATACTTGGTGCATCATATATGTGATACTCAGGTGACGACAGAAGACGGGTACATACTCAACATGCAGAGAATTCCAGAAGGTCGAGCTGGTGCAAGCAGTGGAAAGAAGAGGCAGCCTATTTTGATTCAACACGGCGTCCTTGTGGTAAGTGCCCGATTTCTGATAATCTCATAGCTAATCTTCATTTCATGATATGTCATATCTGTTACTGGTTGTGAAGAAGAAATGTATGGATCTAAACTTCAAGTAATTGAATATCAGATAGTGTGAATCAGGCTCCATCTGGTTTTGAGAACCTGCCAAAAAGGCCATTACATGAAAAAAGGCGGTTCACTCATTTTTATTCATATAAAAGCAATGTCAATGAGTCCTCTCCATGTGCCTTTGCTATTATTAAGCAATGGGGAAATTGGTCTCACCCTCTGAAAAGGTTTGGCGTAATTGATGATGTTAAATAAACACAAAAGGATTCTCCCAAAAGCCACTTGCTTTTTTCTTTTTTGTTAATGTTGAAATCCACAGAACAGGTAATAGTGAAAGCATCTTTTAAAATGGCATGCTTGATTTGCTCCAAATCACTCAACTGTAAATCATTTATACCTTGCAAGTTATGTAATTTCTGGATTTCAACTCCTATTAGCTCCATGTCAAAAAATTAGCCTCTATCATATATGAGCAAAATAGTAGGATTCTTTTTTTCTTCTTTCATTTTGGTTTGGTGAATTAGGAATTAGAGTTGTGAAAGAAGAACAGAACAAGAATCTGCCATATTACAAGCTAGGTACAGTTGTATCAGCAGTCCACAGGTTTTTTTCTTTCTTTTTACATGATTTTTCCATAATATGCACATGACTCAAACCATGCAATGAGACAACTAATGCTAGAAACAAAATGGCATTTAAACTTCCAAGACTGTTAATTTTAGGTTTTGGCCCTATCCTGACTATTCCAAGACCATCACTTGTATCAGAAACACTAGGAGACTTTCTGATGCCGGAACACATGTAGTGCGCGCATGTTCATCATATGTCACGCACACTTTTGTGCCACGACGAGTTCTGATTTTTTCCCTTTTTTCTTGTCACGTAGCTATAATTTGTATGATGTTGTTTCAGGATGGAATGACATGGCTTTTGAATCCTCCGGAGCAAAACCTGCCAATGATCTTAGCAGATAACGGGTTTGATGTGTGGATCGCTAACACCAGAGGCACTAGATATTGCAGAAGACACGTCTCCTTGGACCCTCGCAGACCAGTTCGTTTCCTCCCCTTTTTTCTCCTTCAATATGTTAACACAACACGAAACTCAATTAACAATGATTCGTAAAATATGGGGAACATGACAGGAATTCTGGAACTGGTCATGGGATGAACTAGTCGCCTATGATCTACCGGCAATGTTTGATTTTGTTCACAGAGAAACTGGCCAGAAGATTGATTATGTTGGCCATTCCCTGGTGAGCAATAACTTCATCCACAAGGCACTGTCACATTTTCACCCAATTTGCTTAACTCCCCTGAATTTGGAGCCTTTTGCCATTTTGTCCAATTTTTCAGGGGACTCTGATAGTTTTGGCATCAGTTTCGCAAGGAAAGCTCGTGGACAAGATAAAGTCGGCGGCTTTCTTGAGCCCCATTGCTTATTTGAGCACCATGAACACTGCACTTGGTGTTGTCGCTGCAAAAGCTTTCGCTGGTGAGGTATGCAAGTAAAAACCTCTATATTAACTTCACTCTATACTTGAAGTCATAAAAAAAATTCCTTTTGTTCTTGCAACAGATCACTACACTATTCGGCCTTGCGGAGTTCAATCCAAAAGGGTAAGGGTAAGACCCATATTTGCTGCTAGTACTGAAGTGGCTTGCTCTAAATTGACAGTGTGATTCAATTTTCTTCAACTAGGGAGGCTGTTGCTAATTTTCTCAAGTCTCTTTGTGTGAATCCGGGAATCAACTGCTATGACTTGTTAACTGCAATTACTGGTATTGATCTATAAGCTACATTATCAGTACAAGTAAAATATTAGCTACCTTTGTAGTGAAGCTGACTGTTATGTTCGAATTTTTCTGTTAAAAGGCAGAAATTGCTGTCTCAATTCTTCAACTGTCAATCTCTTCTTGATGAATGAACCTCAGTCCACATCAACAAAGAACTTGATACACTTGTCTCAGAGTAAGTCCATAAGTATATACCCTATTTTGTTGTGAACACATGACTGACAAGTGATGCCATGATCTTTTGAGGGGGTTATTGCAAAAACAGGCGGTCTAGTATTCACTTTTACGAGTTACTGTAATTAATTGCAAAACTTTGCACGGAAGTATCCAAATTAAAAATAAGGGAAAATGACATTTTAATATACCCAACAATCGGTTATTTTTACTTTACTATACGTACTTAGTTTTTAGTCTGTGTAGTACCCTAACTATCAACTTTTTTCACTTTGATACATTATGTATAAATCTGTTGAATTTTTGTTGAAAAGACATAATTGGCCTTTAACACCTTTTAAATATATATATATTTTATTTTACGTGTAATATTTAAAATATTGCTTTGAAAGGTATTTTTGTCTTTTCAAATTATTTTTAACGGTCATCTGTTTTATGAACATGCAGCTGTGAGAGATCGGGTTTTGGCAAAATTCAACTATGGCCTTCCTGCATTAAACATGATGCGTTACGGGCAAGTGAGGCCTCCTATTTACAACATCTCCAACATTCCTCGAAACCTCCCTATTTTCATCAGCTATGGAGGTCAGGACGCGCTGTCCGATGTTCGTGACGTGCACCTCCTGCTCGATGCGCTCAAGTTCCACGAAGGCGACAAGCTGACGGTCCAGTTCATTCAGAACTATGCTCATGCTGATTTTATCATGGCCGTCAATGCCAAGGACATTGTGTACAATGCAGTTGTTGCATTTTTCAAACGCCAACGACCCGTTGAACCTTGAAGATCAAGGCATCGGATATACTAATGTGAGACTGTATCAGAAAACTTACTATAACGATATGAAGTTTTGAGCTTAAAGATAAAGTCTTCAACAGAATGTGATGAAAGCATTTACATACATGATTTTGCTTAGATTCAAAGCAAAGGTTGGAGTTGGAGGAACCTTAACCAACCGGATTTGCTTTGTGAACAATCCAAACACTACAAATAGAAAATAAATTTTCAAACACAAGACTTGAAGTAGAATCTGAGCTTTACCTTTACCAGGAGAAATTTATTAAAAAAAAATCACCCTTCACTTTTTATATTTTGTAACTTCATCACCCTTTGGTAAAAAAAATGTAGCCAATCAAATGTTAGAATATAGATGCTAATATTTCATTAATTTACTAAAATAAAAAATATTTCAATTTGCTTTATAATTGTAACACATTATTTAGATTTCTAGTATTGATTTGCATCCTAAAAATTATTTAGGTTTAAATTAGCACAATTTTTACTTAAGGATGATAAATAGCAAAACAAGAAAAGTTAGAAATGGTTCATTTTTACTACACAATATGATTGTTTTTCACTTTGTTACCTCAACCATTTTTTCATTATTATTTTGAGACAAGATTGAACATTAAAATATCCCAAAAGACAAGTTAGATTACTAAAATATAGCTGAGGTAAAAAGTGTACAAATCCCGTGTTAAAACTTAAAGAGTATCATTTCCCAATGATTAATTGCAAAAAAATTAACTATGTAGATATGATTTAACTCTAATATATATACAATCTTGCCATGGAAGATTGAAAATCAATAGAATAAGAATTAGACAATCATGATGTTCATGGCCTCCCGCCAATATATATATATATATATAGAGAGAGAGGGTCTTGCTAAACAGAACCTCTCATAAACAAAAAAAAACAAGAGAAGAGGAACAAGAAATGGCAAGCATGAACAGAGCAATTTTCTTGGGTTTGGTTCTTATGGGTTTGGCCACAAAACAAGCCTTGGCAACACAACATGTAGTTGGAGGAAGCCAGGGTTGGGAAGCCTCCACCGACCTCAACTCATGGGCTTCTGGCCAGACCTTCAAAGTCGGCGACCAACTCGGTACATTATTTTATTTTTCCTTAAAATGACAAAGAACCAATGAATCATACAATAGTACACAATTCATGCATTGAATCTTAGTGACATTAATGCTATTATGTTTGTCCTCACTGTTTGTGGTGAGGTCGAGAGTTCGATCCCGCTGAGAAGGTGGGTAAAAATGTTGTTATGTTCCATTAACATTCTGAACATGTTGGGCAGTTTAGTACACACTTTTTTTTATATCAGGAAAACCCCCGGTTCTTGACCGATCTTTGAGAACCGTGTCATCGATATTTTAACCCCTATGTCAGCATCTGAAGGGAAGGGAAAACTCGCATGTACCAAAATTCGAACTCAGGACTTTACATATGTTTAGTACACAATTCATGTGAATGACATTACTGTTGTTGTGCTTCATTTAACATATTGGAAAATGTTGGGCAGTTTTCAAGTACAGTTCGGGGATGCACAGCGTGGTGGAGCTAGGGAGCGAGAGCGCGTACAAGAGCTGCGACATAGGGAGTGCTGTGGACTCCAAGAGCACGGGCAAGGATGTGGTGAAGCTGAACAAGGTCGGGACGAGGTACTTTGCTTGTGGGACGATGGGACATTGTGACCAAGGCATGAAGCTGCAGATCAAGACCGTCTCCGGGAGTGCTCCTGCCTCTCCGGCGTCGTCGACCTCGGATTCTCCGGCTCCTAAAGCTTTATGCTCTTTTGGAGCTTCTTTGGTTCTGGTTTTTGCGGTGCTCTGTATCATGGTTTGAGTATTTGCTGGTGTACTAGTCTTCTTTTTGGTCTTTGGAGTTGTTTTTCTTATATTTGAGGAATAATTATCGGATATTCGTTATTGAATTCGGCTTGTATTTCTAATAAAAATATGGGTAGATTAGGGTTTTGTTGATTAATTTGGGAGCAAAATAGTTTTACTGTTTCATCAAGAATATTGTCTGATTAGGAATGAGTGTTATATTATATAGGACGAGATGTGTATTTTTTAATTCTGTCATAATTTTCTATATATATTTTACTTGTTTGTTCTCTACCCTTATTCAACTATATAGAATTATAATTTTTAAAACTAAATTTCTCATATTAAAATAATAAAACTATTATATGGAATGAAATATTCATGATTAGAAAATTTTCGATTCTACAACTAACTTCAATTAAATTAAGACAATTTCTTTGTATATTGTGGGGTTGCTCAAAATTAATCGGGAACCTGTAAACCAATCGGAACTAAAGATTTTGAAATCAGAAAAAATGGTCTAGTCTTGGTTTTCAAATTTAAGAACCAAAAGAAATTGGTCTGATCTGGTTTAATTTATGCAAAATTGAGATTAACCGAATAAATAAAAGATGGTTTAGTATCCCATACATGGTTTGATACTAACCATTGATCTCCATAAACTAACGTCCATGTATTATTCACATGTAGCAACCAACAAAATCGGTTCAATTTAACCTGCCCAAATTTTATTTAAAATCAATTCAGTTTTAATTCATGAAATTAGAAACTGTCCGATTTTCAGTTCATGTTAATCGGGTTTAACCACCCTAGCAATATATTGTTCCCTTGGCCGATTCAATGAAAAGTCGGACACTTTTACTTTTTTCAGTAATAAAAAAAGGGAAAATTTCACTTAACTCCACCTAGGTTTCCAGAAATTCCACTTTCCTCCCCCGAAAAAAAGGATGTCAACTCACAACCCACCTAGATTTGTCAAAGTACCACTTAGCCCAACTTTGTTAATTTTTTTTGAAAATTCTGTTATTTTTTTTGGAAATGACAAAAATGCACCTATATTTAAAAAATTATTGAAACTTTCAAATGACATAGCTCTTTCATACGAGCTACATTTCAGGCTCATAGTATATCAAATCGAAGAGAATCGAAAGATCGACGACTTTGAAAAAAGATTTTTTATTAATAATTAATATTATTTTAAAAATTAATAATTAAAACAATAATAATTATTAATAATATATCAAAA
>JAYMTP010005468.1:0-13325 GCA_036897365.1 Geranium brycei
GTTTGATTGGTAAAATTGAGATTTTTGATTAATTTCATTTATCATTGTCATGAATTTAAAATTTTGACCACTCAAAACATTTATTTAGTTATTAAAGGTGATATAATTAAATTAATTTATTAATCTTGGATTAATTTGAAACGATTATCAAAGTGATTTAATATTTACCAATAATTAAAGAATTTATTTGTAGAAATAAAAGTTAAGAGAGAAATTATTTGCCCCTTAAATATTTATGGAAAAACATGGAATGATAATAACTTATTAATGACCAATTATTTTTAAAGGTATTTAGATGGCTTGTACTTTTGATTTTTTTCGAACTACCTGATTAATTATTGCGATTTCATGTGGTGTGTTAGGTTTATTTTTACGTTATTGTCATAACATATGTTGTACAGATACAAATAAACATAAGTTTTTATGAGTAGCACGCGCATCTCGCGTGCCCTCACTAGTTATAATTAAGGCGAAATTTCAGGTAATCTTACATATCCTAGTTTAGTTTTGATCAATATCCCAAACAAATCCATCAAATCCCTCTCTTCTGCAAAATCGATTCCGTCTTTATCATCTGAGAAACCCTAGAAGAGCCAGAGTTGTTCCACATTCCCCCTATTTATACATGGTCATTATTCAGTACCAAATCACCACTATTCATAAACTAAACTGAACATTCACTCATACGCAGATAGCTGAACAGTATGGCTTCATCTGGTCGCCTCTCCCAACGGATCTTGAACAGCCCCAGGAAGAGGAAAGCTGGTAATATTAACCCTTGGTCGTTTTAGGTTTTTAGATCTGTTTAGCAGTAGATCTACTTTTACTGAACATATATGTCCTCATCAGTGCCTGTTTCAATTGATTTCGATGTGGCATGTTGCGTTTTTATTACTATTTTTTATTGTATTTCGTGGCCTATAATTTTAAATTGACCCAATATGTTGTTAACCCCATACATTCGAATTTAATTGCAAAATAATGTTGTAAACCAGTTTAATTTTAGGGTGTATTGTCCACGTCGTTAGAGACGCAGGATCTCCTGTTCTATGACACCATTTTGTTTTAGTAAGTGCGGAATACATTATAGGTCTCTTATGATTTTGTTTCCCTATGTCGAAAATCGGGCTGTCGAACATTGATCATCTGCCATGTGATATGTGTAATATGTCATGCATGAAAGTTAATTGATGTCAATTGATTTGTGTACTGTCTCTTTTGCAAGCTAGTGTTATGTCATGGGTCCAACTACTTGTTTTTGAGTATGATGAGTTCTGTCATGTGTTATTGCTATTACCAGTGTGTCATTGATAATATGTTTTGCATAATGTGGCCGAACGTTTCCCAATCATGTCTCATACTATTGTTTCTCATATGTCATCACTAATGTGTCATTGACTATCTGTCATTGTCTTTCTCTCATTATCAGTTGTTTACGTGTCATGTGTTGCTATTGTCTCTTTGACAAAAAAATCACATCTTCCATTACCAATGTCTCATTGATAATATGTCTTGCATCATGTGGTCAATCGTTTGCCAATTATGTTTCATAATATTGTTTGTCATATGTCATTACTAATGTGTCATTGACCATCTGTCATTGTCATTCTCTTATTCCCAATTATGTACGTGTCATGTGTATAACATACATGTTTCACTATTCATGTTTCATGCTCAAAATCTCATAAACTTACTATGATATGGTGTGGGATGTCGTTCTGTTATATTATGCATTATGTGGACTCGCATATTTTTTTTTGTTCCTCAGATACTTTAATGAGGATGCTGCTTGATGAATCTGAGCCTGATGAGAATGAGACTGATGAGTCGCCTCAATAGGATGAAAGTAGTGTCCAATGCTAAGCGAAATGGCAGCACAGGTCGGTGTGCTGTGAAAAGGACGACACCATTGAAGCGTAATGTACCAGGACTGACGATACGTCTACTGACTAAGCACTATATTAATATAGCAATGCTTCTTCATTAGTCCTCTCAACCATATCGTTATTGACTTGATATGTTGTTTGTACACTGACAGCGAAAGCAGTTGGTCAGGCTTAGAGTTCGGATGATTTTTAAGCTCATAACATGTCGCCGGAACCTCGTTTGGGATGCTTTATATGACTTTGCAGTCGAGCATTTTGAGATCAAGGGGGACTCTCTGAAGATTGATGATCGTCGTCGCTTCGATTGACTTACTGGTAGTAAATGCAGTTCACGAACACGCTAGCTTCATAGTTTGGTGCCCATTTTATATTATGGGTTGTTAGTTTTTAAGTTTTTGAACACTTTGTTGGCTTCTTGCCTTACCTTCATGTTTGGTGTACCTGCATTTTCCATGGTTTTGAATAAAAATGAACTGCTTCTATAATGTCCAATATGTCTAGATTTTTGTTTTTGATTCATGCCCTGTGTATTACCTTTCTGAATTCAAGCATTTTGTCGCATTGTTTCATACTCAATTGCGAACACTTGTAACAATTATACACAGATTTTTTATGTAAGAAGTGAACTTGGTTCATACTGTCTTCCACAGTACAATGACACAAACCCATGTTTGACAAGTTTATGTGTTGTACAATGACAAGTTTTGTTAGGCAAACCGTACTAAACAACTATCTATCATGTGTTATGTTTCTTGTGTCATCTCTGTACTTGGTGAGTAAAAGTAATATTCACTTTCAACTAATGCTTTCTACTATTGTCAGTTTTGTTAGTATGGTGGAACACACTCGTGATTTTAAGGTTCCGTTTATGTGTTATGAAAATTGTTTCATCTTCTAAACTTTTTCATGTCATTACTGTACAGAAATTCTGCGATCATGTCATGTTTCACCACCATAATCTCACTCCATTTTGGTCTTGCATAATGTCTCATCCTCTCAATTGGGATTATGTCATTTCTTTCATCCTCCATAACATTAATGTACGTCCTTATTTGATAATAGTATGTCACCCACACAAACCTCAAAGTAATTAACAAATCACATTCTTCTTTGTAGAAGCTTATTCTTGTTTTAAGGTCTGGGAATGTCATGCCTACTATTGGTTTAAGAGCATCTGGACAATTTGGAATACAATCTACATTGTCATCTACTACCCAACCATTCACAAGTGCTGCAATCAGTCGGTCCATTGATTAGTTTGCTAACATGACGTTGTTTGATTCAAATTTCACTTTTTATATTTGTTTCATGTTCAATTTTACACCCATTTCGAAACGAACAGTGAATGGTGTCGATGCGTATAAATAAATATAATTATATAACCAGCATGACATGAAAACTATTAGATCAATTCACATACCAGAATTGTTAGGTGGTGTACTTGTGTCATCATCGTGGATGTCTAATTCATCCTCTTCAGCAACAGCCCCTGGGCAGAGTCAATAAAATCCCTTTAGTATTGTCCATGACCGTCTTCCCATATTACACAATATCTAATAGGTCATTTATTGGGAAATCGATGCACCAACTACATCTCAATACATACCTCCTCCCATCATCGGGTCACTCATTTCACCCTCTTCAAATATCGGTGTATCATGTCCATTTCCCACATCTGAAACATTTAACAAAATCAGCTCATTATAAAATGTGTCATCACTGGTACCATCACACTTTTTCAGCAATATCGATTTAAATTACTAAAATATTAAAAACATCTCAGATTCATCGATTATTTCATGATGCAATACTACTCACCTTCTTCGTCATCTGGAAAATCATTCAGATCAATTATCATCCTCGATAGTCCACCTGCACTATGAATAGATCATCGATTTATAACAAATCAACTATATATATGATATATCAAAAATACTAGGATGCAACGTCTCACCTTCCATTGTTGCTTTCCTCACTACTGTTCTATTGCCACCGATCACTTATTCAAAATATCTGAATAAAATGATTCTTAATAGGTCATTTATAATTGAATATACGTTGATCAGTTCCGTGATTGTAGAATCGTGCGCATTTAATTTGTTCTCATTGCCGAAACTGCCCTTATTGACTCACATAATCAGAGATTATCCATGTAATTTTTTGTTTCATCTGCACCTTCAATCCATTTAATCCTACGGCTAATAGTCGTTCTAAGATTTGCAGCCCATATATAGTTTGCACCTGATCTCTTCCCTTAAATTTATAAATTAACTAATAAGAAATTTGTTAAAATAAATATAATGTATCTATTCTAGTTTAGACATATTTTCAATTTTAACTCGGGCATGTATCCCTATTAGTCATTTTTATTTATCATAACTAGGTTTTTCTATTTGTACCGTGTCTATTCACGACATAAATTACTATACTCTTATTGTTATGAACACATTATACATTAAATAAGTAGTATTTTAAATATGGTAACATAGCTCAAGTCGATTATTGGCTTAAATTTTATGTAAATTGTCTGTTTTTTTCATTCATCGGTTTGTGGTTCTGACGGGTGGGCATGATAATCTAATCGCTTCCACAACAAACCAGTTCTTATATGTTGCATTTTCACTTTGTGGCATTCTCCCGTTTCAACCGTAAAGTCGTCGTGAGTCCATCGTTTCTTGATGAATCTATACCAACTCGTTCATCCGATGAAGTTAGTTTTTAGTGACGCATCACCATGACTTCTAGACTCTGTTTCACCCCTCATGTCATTTGTTTCGACTGGAGACCGTGGTCCACATTCATGCAATCCAAAAAAGTATCCTATAATTAAGAAATTGGCACGTGAAGGGAAGTGTAGAGGCTAACGAAGTCCTTTTGAAAACTCTAGCTCCCGAGAAAAATGGACAATTGCGAGATTGTTGACCACACATATTTTTAGATTCAAATTCAGTTCGGTTTCCACCGTATTGAGTTTGCGGGAGGTTGCTAGAATAAATGTTATGTTTTCTATTTTAGTTTGGACATATTTTCAATTCTAATTTGGGCATTTATCTAGTTAGTCTTATTTCTTTTTGTAACTAAATTTTCCTATTTGGGCTATGTATATTCCATAATAAATAAAGAGATCTACTTTTATTGTAATGGACATATCAATTCAATACTTCAAATATTATCTCTATTATCAAATACCGTTCACGAGCTTATTCAGTCTTGAAATGTTTGGCTCAAGTTTGCCTCGTTTATCAAACAAAATCAATCTTAAACGTGAATTCAATTTGACTTCAATTATAATAAATTTGAATCAACTATATAATTAACAGAATTCGAACTCTTATTAAAATTTATAATCATTCAGTAAAAAAAGTTGCATGAATCTTTCCCGTTCCAAATTTCGCCCGCTATTACTTATCAAGTTTACAAAACCTTGAATTGCTTTGGCTTCAATCTATCCCAATTGAGCTGAAATGACTTTTTTTTTTTGATCAGCGAGCTGAACTGACTTGCTTTCTAATCTGAGCTGTTTTACATTAAAACTCAAAAGACAACTCATTACCTTCTGTTCTAAACTTTCGAAACGTTGAACGTACATGTTTGAACACCGTAATTGCTCTTCCAAGCTTCTTGTTTTAATCACTTTTTGACTCTATCATTTGCATGCAATGCTTCATATATAGCATCCACCTAGCCAGCTTGAATCAAACTGAACTGTACAAACATGTTCAGTACTAGTAATCAAAGATTCAAGAACATATGCCAAAAGACAATGAATAACCAAATCCTTTATTACACAAAACAACAACAAATTAACAAGTAAAACGCAAAAGAAATAAGTACAATTTTAATGCTGGTACAAGCAGTTATTGTAGATATGTTTTATTTATCTTGTACTTAAAACAATAAATTCTCAAACATCAGACAGCTCAAGCCCAAGGCCAGACTGTGTCTGGAACCTGCAAGCACTGCAGAGAGGAGAGTAGAGAGATTGAGTCTGGTACTTGTCTTCACCACCCATCACAGGCATTGGAACTCCAGTCTTCACAGGGCTCACATAACCAGGCCTATAAGTCTTCCCCAAAACACCCTCCACTTGCTCACTCAGCTTCATGAACTTGAACTGCGTCTCCAAATGAGCAAATGCATCATTCTCAGGTATCTGGTAGTTATGAGCCTTATTTTCCTCGAACCCGATTGGCGTCACCTTCACATCCATCTCCACAAGCCCGCCAACGGTCACTCTCACGCTGTTGGTCTCGTCGGTCCTCTCCACAGCCACCTCTCTGTCCCCTCCCATGACCCTCCACTCTGCATTCCCATCTGAGGGCACCTGCACCGCCTCCCCGTCGTATCTGATGGTGATGGCGTCCACCGAATCGTCCCACTTGGAGACCCTGTTGGCCGCAATGACAAGAGTGTGCGTGTCGAACATGACCGACAAGGCTTGGACCCATGTGTAGTCCCTTGTCCTGCCGCTTGGCCTTGTCCCTATGAAATGTGCATTGATTTGGAGGTTGTCGTCGGAGACTATTGCAAAGTTTCCTCCTTTGGATCCGTGGAAGTAGAACATCACTCCATCTCCGCCGACGAATCGCGGGTCGTAGCAGACTGAGCCATAGCCGTTGCACTTAGGCCTCCTGGCTGCAAAATATGTTATGATTAAGCAAAACAACACCAAACTTTTGATTCTTAAAAGTTCTTAAGATTATTACTGGACTCAAGACCCAGAAGCCTAATATTGCCACTTGACTCCAAAATAGTTATAAAACATAGTGACTCGTGCGGACCAAAAGAGAAGGAATAGTTGTAATTACATTTGCAGGTGACTTCACACTTGCTGCTGCAGTCAATGAAGCAACCCTTTTGCTTCTTGTTGTTCTTGGGCTTCCTCTGAGGGCACTGAGCAGGACAGGTGAGAGTCTTGTAGTTACAGGCCCCTCTAGCCCTGCAATAAGCTCTCTCCCTCCCTGACTTTGGTGTCAACAAGTCATAGTGGGTCGAGGCAGCATCGTAAGCGCCTGCCTTTGCAGTTGTGCTCTTGCCTTGACCCTCAACAATGGTGGCTTCCATGACCAAGAACGCGAGCAGCATAGCCGCGAGAATGGATACGTGTTTTGTATCCATTGTGAAAATGGATGGTTCTAATAGGACAGTGTGATGAGAATTAGAGAGAAATAGAGGAAGATATGGGTGTGGTGGAAATGGAAGGAGCTTATATAAGGAGGCCATGGCCATGGGAAACCTCTAGGCCTTGGAGTTCGGCTTAATTCTTGTTATTTTCCTTCTTTCCATGAACAATTACAACTAGTTTCATTGTTTATTGTATATGGTTTTGGACTTTATAGGTTGAGTTCTTGAATTGACTTTTTGGACGGCCTTGTTTTTATTAAGTACTATAAACATTCGGCAATTTGCTTGGGTTTTCAGAAATTTCCTCACATTCTTGTTCAAACTGTGGATTAAGATTTTGGATAAAAAGAAACCTTGATGAAGTGCTGCTGGAGAAAGCAAAGGGGACGTGTAAGTTACATATTAATTATACAGATTTTTACGTGTCATTAGGATCAAAATACATTATTCTTATGTAGCTATGATAACTTTTTTCTATCGTGTTATCGTGATAAGTTCCAAATTTATATCATTTCACCGTAGTAAAACGAAATCAAGTGTCGTTGTCTATAACAATGTTACAAGAAATTGTTTTCTTCATTTCTAGAGTATTTTGATATACAAGTATTTTTCCCTTTCAAAGAATTTGTAACACCATTATGGATGGTAACATTTAAATTCATTTTACTGTAGTGACAAGTGATAGAAAGAGCAAAATATTATTGATTGATATCAATACTATCAAAACGCGGACTTACAAAAAGTTTTTTTTTTCGTGAAACGCTCTCGTTTTGTGTATCTCTTTCTTTCTTCTTTAACCTAGGGCTGCCGCTAGGCTCCAGTCTTGGCGCGCCGGCGGCCATCCTTTATTATTCCGGCGGCTGGTGAGGTGGTGGCTCCCGTGTATGGTGGAGCTCGGGCGAGGAGTTTTGGTCCCAGATCTAGGACGGTGGTCGGAGTCGGTCTCGGCGGGTGAGTGGTGGTGGCTTCCGCTCGTCAGCGGCGGTGGAAGGGTTCGATCCGGCTTGTCGTAGGTGGCTTTCTCAGTGTCTGCAGCGGTGGTTGGCGGGTTTTTTGGGTGGTCGAGCCTTGTCGGGGCCTCGGGAGCAGAGTCAACCGATCTCTGCTCG
The DNA here is from genome assembly GCA_036897365.1 of Geranium brycei. NCBI lineage: Eukaryota > Viridiplantae > Streptophyta > Magnoliopsida > Geraniales > Geraniaceae > Geranium > Geranium brycei. The sequence goes on from JAYMTP010005468.1 coordinate 8,120, forward strand.
CCGGCGGACAGGGGCTTTCCGACGACGTTTTTCTGCCCTGGCTCGATCCTTTTTGGCTTGAGCCGGTTTTCCTGTCCAACCGGTTCGGCCCTAATCGACTATCTGCTTTTTTGGCTTCTCTAGCCTGGTTCTTTGGCTGTGGAGGTTGGTTTTCGTCAGTTTTGTGGCAAGGTTGGTATATCAAAGATGTTTTTGATCTGGGGTTTCGACCCCAGATATGTTTCCCTCTCCTGATCTGACTCGTTTTGACTATTAGTGGTTTGGCTACCGTTTCGTTGGGCTCAATTGGATATTCCCTCATGTAATACCAAGACCAGTAGCGTGCTGTGAGGTTTATGTGAACCGGGACACGCTGAGAAACCTAGAAATGGGTGATTATCAAATATCCCCGTGGGAGATGCTTGAGGAGTAGCGCTCGTTGAGGTGTATGGGCTCAGATGAGAGGATGTCCACCCGAGTAAGGTGGAAGGGTAATCTATTAGTTTAGCGTGTTATGTTTTTTTTTGTATGTGTGTTTTATGTTTCGGTTGTTTAGTTTTGTGTTGTTTAGCGGTTGTTGGAGAATCCGATTTGCTTAGTATGTTTTTAATTTCGGTCGGGTTAAATCTGAGCGGGTTGGGGTTTTACCCAACTCGTATGCCATGTTAATGAGCATATTTTTTAACCTTAAAGCCCAAAACTAGATTTAGATTAACAAAATCAATCTTCATTAATTGATTGGGTTATTGTTGGGCCTCCACTGTTTGAGTTTGGCGGGTTGAGTTGAGGCAAAGATTTGGGCTTAGGCCTGGTCGGTTGGGTCAGGGATGCGATTAACTGAACATATATGAGGGGTGAGCGGGTTGGACCAAGTTCTAGATGTCCAACACGCAACTCGACCAACTACTAGCGGGATGAAATATTTTGACTTGTTAACCGTTCGGGTCACACCGAGTTGAACCTCATAGCGAGTGGGTTGGGCCGTGTTGACCGGTTCTTATGCTCACCTCTACTTTAAGCCATTCAATTGTCCTTTTATTACAATTTTTTTTAGAAATTCAAATCCAATTGTCTATATCAAGAATCAATGAAGTCGTATATATTAAGTGAGTTCTTTACCATTTAACTCAATTTGTATTGGTTAGTCAGTTAAATGTTGTTGAGTTCATTTTTTGTTGAGTTTTTTATCAATTCAAATTCGTTCTTCCAACTGAATCCTGAAACTTGTAATTTCGAAAAGAGTGGCTCCCCGCTTTGTTTCGAAGAATCAGAAGCATGAAATACATAATTAAAGATAGCGATGAAGACATTTTGTGTTTGCCACACAAGAAAATTTTATGATGAAAAGCAAAATAATGAAGGTCGAGTCGAAGTTGGAAAGGTTATACATTGTAGAAGTCATCCTAACCATGAATTTAGAGAAGTCCAAGAACAGACAAGAGAACATTATATTTTATCAGGTATTTGGCATTATATTTCTTGGGTTTACGATGTAAAAGTTTAGATAACTTGATAAACTTGTTGGATTTTTTTTATTAGCGAATCAGGAAAACTCTTTGTTTAGAATCGGCTTTCAAAAAACCGTATTATTAGTCTTTTAACCTCTTTATTAGCATATGAAAGAAAAACTTGTTGGATTTTAGTTCCGTTTCTCATATCTCTTAAACTTTAATATGCACCTTAATTCATGTTTAAACCCCTTAACTTATGCACTTAGTTTCACATGAGTCCCTTTAACTATATGACCATCACCTGTTTTGTGCATAAACAACTATTAAAAAATCCTTTATAACCCATATTCACTCAAAACTCCCAAAACACATGGGATGGAAAAGCACATCGCAAGGAACAAGGAGCATACCTTGGAACTGGATAGCGTAACCCAGGTAAGCAAATCCAGCTTCCACTTACACTCAATATGTATCCCGAAAACGTTGAACATGATTATATCTGATGACAACCTCACAGCCATAAGCTAAGCTCATCTGGGTTATGGGTGCTGCAATAGTTAAAACATAAAAAAACCAAGGAATGACAGGGCTTTCAAATCTGCAGGGCTGTGATCCACGAATAGCAATTTTTTATTTTCATTTCTATTGTCTCAACAACAAATATCGGCTTCAACACAAAATATGACAAATATGAAATTTATAGATGACTACATGCTTTTGACACAGCAAAAAATTCCAAATATCAGTGATTTCAGAGGGATAGTAAGAATGCACCTCAAAATAATAGCAACATCTACTTTGCACCGCTCATTGATCAACTTTCAATGATCCGTCTTCTCTCTCCACTTAGCAAATCACATTCATCAAATGTACTGCCATTAACTATAACCTCCTTCTTCAATCTTCTTCAGCAACTCAATAGCAGCAATAGTGTTCCCCGTTTTGCTGAGATAATCCATCACTGTATTATAAGTAATTCTGTCGGGCTTGCAACTTCTCTCTTCCATCCTCGTGAGCAACTCCACAATAGCAGTAGTATTCCCCGCTTCACAAAACCCTTTTATCATTGTAGTATAAGTGACTACATCAGGTTTACAGCTTCCCTCTTCCATTTTCGTGAGCAGCTCAAGAGCAGCGATATGGTTCCCCGCTTCACATAAACCTTTTATCATTGTAGTATAAGTAACTACATTGGGTTGCAAACTTCCCTCTTCCATTTTCTTTAGCAACGCAAACGCACTAGTAGTATCCCCTGTTTTACAAAACCCATGTATTAGTGTGCTGTACGTAACTACGTCGGGCTCACAACCTCCCTCCTCCATCCTTGTGACCAACTCAAGAGCAGCAGTTACATCCCCATTCTCACACAGCCCTTTTATCAATGTACTATAAGTAACTATGTTAGGCTTACAACTTCCCTCATCCATCTTTGTGAGCAACTCAAGAGCAGCGGTCATGTCCCCCGCTTCACAAAGCCCTTTTATCAATGTTGTATAAGTAATTACATCAGGGTTACATTTTGCCCTTTCCATCTTCTCGACCAAGTCCACAACAATAGTAGTCTTCCCCAATTTACAGAACTCTTTCATTAATATATTATAAGTACTTACATTAGGCTTACAACTTCCCTCTTCCATTTTCCTGAGCAACTCAAGAGCAGCGCTATGGTTCCCCGCCGCACAAAGCCCTTTTATCATTGAAGAATAAGTATTTATATTAGGCTGACAACTTCCCTCTTCCATTTTCCTGAGCAACTCAAGAGCAGCACTATGGTTCCCCGCCGCACAAAGCCCTTTTATCATTGAAGAATAAGTAATTACATTAGGCTTAGAGCTTCCCTCTTCCATTTTCGTGAGCAGCTCAAGAGCAGCGATATGGTTCCCCGCTGCACAAAGCCCTTTTATCATTGTAGAATAAGTAATTACATCAGGTTTACAGCTTCCCTCTTCCATTTTCGTGAGCAGCTCAAGAGCAGCATTAGCATTGCCCACCTTACAAAGCTCACTTATCACTGAATTATAAGCAGCTACACAGGGGTTAAAACCAGCCTCTTCCGTCTTTGTAATGAACTCAAGAGCAGCGTCAGCATTGCCCTCTTTACAGAACCCAACAATATACGATCTGGCCATTGTAGAGTTTGGCTTCAAACCAAGCTTAAACACATGTCCTAATACAGAGAACCCCAAATCGATTCGACCCAACCAACACAAAGCATAAATCACTACTGTGAGGGTATTTGCATCAGGAGCAATTCCAAGCATCTCCATTCGGGTCCACAAGGCAATCACTGTTGACTGATGACCCATTTGTCCAATTGACTTCAAAACCGTATTCAAGGCTCCAACAGAGTGACCTGAATCGGAACGGAGCAGCTGCTCAAACTCAGCAATCGCATCCTCAACACAACTGAACCCAGAATTGAATTTGGGTTTCCGACCAACATTAACACCAACACTCACATTCTTAGTCACAGACCTTCTCTTAAAGCCGCTACTTCTACAACGAAAGCAGACCCTTTTCGGATAATCGACATTAACTGGATAAAGAACAAACCTTGAGCTCAAAACCGATGTTGTTTCCATTCGCATCTCCATTTCTTCTTCTTCAAGCTCTCTACTCCTATGGTTAATGGTGATGACTTTTTTTTCCCAGACCTCACTCACGTTTGTGACTTTATCCCTTTATTTGCTTAGAAACCCCTTGTGAATCATGTATTTCTTTTATCATCCTATAAATTATAAATACATATTACATGAACCCTCATATTTGTATTAAATCATGATTAACCCACTGAACTATTGGTTTCTTGCTATTTGCCCCCCAAGCACCAATGAGGCAATAACCATCTTAAGTTACTCCAACTTATATGCTCATTTCATATGTCATCTTGATATTTTATTGATAAAATAAAATATATTATTTTATTATTTCATTATGAATATTTTATCTGGTTAAGCGGTAAAAGTAGTCATTGAGATATTAGACAATAACAAACTATAATTTCTTTGAAAACAAACTAATAATATATTGGAGAAACAAATACAAAATTGAGTTCAAAATGTATCCCTGAAATTGTAAGATATCAGCTTCTATATAAACAAGCTAAATACATGTAGGAAAATGGAATTTTAATTAACATTTGTCATTTCAATTAGTTACTGTTCTAATTCTCATATCTACGATTACAATATTGTCTATAAAAGGAAACCTAGCTAATGCCTTCCTTGTCCTCGTTTTCCAGCAAGAACAAGCACTTTCTTGATCATCTCCTGTTTCCATTAGGCCTGCAAAACAGATGTACCATTAGGGTTGTTTTAATTCCCTGGAATCCTGCATTTTCTAATTAACCAAACAGTCAACCAACTGATATGAAACCATATTGATATTGCAGTGCCAAATCTCAGGAACCAAACAGAAACTAAATGGGTGCAAACTACAGATGGGTTCTACTTTAAATCTGCATAAGAACAAGAAAAGAGTGCAATATTTTTCTGGGAAAATTGCAAAAAGTCTTTCTTATAATCATGTGTTTTTGCCAAACTCTTCATTCACTGTATTTTTGCAAAAACTCTTTTAGATGTTTATTTTTGCAAAAACTTTCCTTTGCTCATGTTTATTTTTGTACCATCTATGCAAATCCGTGAAAACTAATGGAAATGTCATTTAAGTGTGAACTCAAACGTGCTTAGGGGTGGGCACTTTGGTAATGGAACCGGAGATTGAATCCGAACCGAACTTGGACTGGAGAACCAGGAACTGTGGGGGACGGTTCCGGT